>WTSP01011449.1:44772-99118 GCA_025331215.1 Actenoides lindsayi
TTTTAAGGTTGTTATATTATTTTGTCACAACAGAACTCTTATCATGTAAAAATAAATATGATGGCCTTTTTCAAACCCCCAGTGATCTACTGGGTGATAGACAGTGCATCTGCGGAAAAAAACCCTAACAAACAAATAAGCAAAAAAAAAACCAACCCGAAAAATAAAACCAAAACGTTATGATTGCATAGATGGAAATGAAAATCTGAGTATCAGTTAGGAAGCTCTGAAATGGAATATGATAGACATCAGTCATCTAAAAATCTATCCAAAATTTGACAACTAGCCTGTAGTCAGAAATTATACTGTGAGAAAAGAGACTTTGCATATTACAAAAGAGGGAACGGGGACGAAAAGGTATTAACTACAAAATAACAAAGAAGCAGCTAGAGGAAGTAATTATTCATCCTTCATAAAGATGACTCCTACAGAACTAATAACTACCTGTCTGGTATAAATAAATACAGAATTCCTCAATTTTGTCTCAAGGACTGTTTATGCCTTCAGCTTCTGCCTTCTATTGTGTTCAGCACAGGAGGATCAAAATACATAGAAGGTGTCCCATTAGCACAGCTTATATGTTATGAAACAATCTGTTGAATGTTGCCATAGGGTGAATGGAAAGCAATAGCTAAAAGCCAGTGAGAGGGGAAGCTCCATGGGGCACAGTATTGCGCTGAACATTACAATATATACTATGGTAGCACTGGACTTTTGCAGCAGCACTTGTGAAACTATGTGCTCTTTTCAGGTGACTTATTTTATATGATAAAGAATATTCTAATAACTTGTGCACTTAAAAAAGATTGAAAGCATGGCCTCCTGTGCACACAGAAATGAATAATGTCACCGACAGAGACAGATGTGGATAGAATTCTGGCAAAATTCATCCTGAAGAAACTGGGACATATAGGAGGTTTTGTGATGTGGAAATTAATTTCAGAGAAAAATAAAATATATGTATGCTATAACACAAATAACACGTGAATGATATTCCTATCAATGCACACAAATCCTTCCACAAGCTTGAGGAGGTGTAATAACATGCATGTAAGCCTTTCAGTCAGTTACTGGTATTAAATGGAGTGAAGTGCTAGCCAGTGCCAGGGGAGTGACATGGAAGAGTTTGAGTTTCTCAGTTACACAGTTAAATCCCAAATTTCAGTGAATGAATTTGGAATCAGATCCCTGTATCTCATATGCACTCTGTGATGTAATTTTAAATATTTTAATACTCTGTTCAATAGTCTAACAATTGTGTATTAGTTTGCTAATGACATGATTTCTTAAGAGTGTGTGACATACATTACTTCATGCTTGCATTGTTACTGTAGTGACATACATATTTTTCGCTTGCTAAAAATTTTCTGCTATTGCAAATTCCCCCTTCATTAAGATATATAGTTGAGCCATTTGAAGCTAGGGGCATTGGCCCTCCTTGCAAGTGCTGAAGACTGTTGGACTCCTATATGTAAGTTCAAATCTTTAAAAAAAAAATAAAAGCATCAGAGAAAAGTTTTCTTAAAAGAGCCTAAGACAAAGAAAAGTGTTACACACCTTGCATCTCTCTGCTCCATTGCAAAGTTTTTCTCTAGAACCTAATATAGCATAAAGCAGCTCAATTTGTCCTTCTTTGACTGTACCTATTTCTGCCTCAGGTCTTCCGTCAGGGTTCCTCAGCTACCTTTGGGCAGTAATATGCTGACACATGGTCTTGGCACTCAGGTACAAAGGACTGCAAATGGAAACAGCTAAAAGGATTGAAATGTACAACAATAAGGAGATAGCCGTGAACTACCAGGTGAAGGTAGTGATGCAAATGGACCTTTAATTTTTTTTCCGATTTTTATGTGAGATGAAGCTGAAAGTGACACGGTTTTCTGAAAATGAGCATCTCAAGTTATTCTGAATGTGACTTTAAAGGAAATTTCCCATGGTTATTTCTTCCCTTTCATGATGAATTCAAATAAATAAATAAATAAATAAATCTGAAGAACTGTCATATTTGCAGAAAAAAAAATTTAAATATGGTTTTCATTATAAGGGAATGTTGTTGTAGATGTTCCTTACCAACATCAGATGAAGCCTGAATCTGCCTGCAGAATACATATAAGGAAGAAGACATTCTGTAAAATTCACAACCTACCAATATTCTTTATGAGTAGACTTTTTTCCCACTTCATATCAATCAAAAGCACACTGGGAAGTTTGAATGGCCTATGAGGATTCATTTTGGCTAGAGCTGGGCTGGAGTTTTCCAAAATCTAAAGATTAAATATTGAAATAACATCTCAGCTGTCTTCAATTTTGCAGGATGTTGATGTGTACGAACAGCATGACAAAATGAGATATGTGTCCAATACAGATATGATTCCTGCCAGCGGGATTGCAGAGGCTGCTTACAGTTGGATAGCTAAACAGAAAGAAGTTAGAAATAACATAATCAGTTGCCTATCAGACCTAGGAACCGGTGTAAGTCTGATAGGACTGCTGTCAAAATCGCTATGCTTGGGGAATTTAATGACAGTTTTGTGCCTGTGAATGATTACTGTACAAAAAATAATTCGGACTGCTCTTCATTCTCACTCCGTTCTGATGTGTTAAACCATGGGCAGAATATGAACAGGGATCAGATTTAAAGTAAGAACAAAATGAAGACAAAAAACTGTCACCTTGGGATGAGGTGGATTCCAACAACAAAGAACTTGCCAAATGAGGCATCCTTTGCTGCTACAACAGTCCCTTCACTCCCTGCGAACATCTGACAAGAAACAAATAGACACTTCTGGGTGGCCTCACAAGAAAACAAGGGGTGGAGTCAATATGTAATGAGCTAGACACAGCTGTTCAAATGCACAAGTTTCTTAACAAGGACCATTTCTTTTGAGGTGAGCTTGAGTTCCTGAGATAGCTGTGGCCACCATGCTAAACCACATTTCTCTTCCCCTATTCTAGCCTGATTCCCTGGGTTGCTAGACCATGTAGAAGTACAAAATTAAAACTTGCAATTGAATTCTATATTTGGTGGATTGCCGAAGTAGAGAGTGGTGTGCTGCTTATAGGGAGCTATGCTTTCTGAGAGACACGCTTGTTTAAATTATCTTGTATTTTTCTCTCTCTGGCCCTTAAGGTATTTGTGAACACTATCTTCCCACAGTATTAGTACTGGTAACCTTACCTCAATCCTGATCATGTTTTTACAAGACTTTTGGGAATTTTAAATGTTTCAATTTCTTTTTCAAAAGTAACTTAATCTTCCACATCTTTAGGTGTTAAAAATAATTCATTACTCTGGATAAATCTTGTTCAATCACAAGCAGTCAATTTTTTAATTTTCACTAGGATTTAAAGTGACAGGTCATTAACCATTAAAAAAAAAATATACCAACGAATTCTTGATACTAAGTTCTAAAACAGTCTTGTTTTCAATCTAAAGCAGGTGGCAAGGAGACCTATGGAGTCCAGTGAGTTCTATAATATGTCAAGTATCTTTATGACAGTAAATGTTGCCTCTTACAGAAATAGCCTTTTAACACATATAAATACATTGCCTAAAACCTCGGAAATTAAGTTTCCAAGCAGACCTCTTAAACTTCATATCCTTCATCCACAACAGTATTACTATTGTGAACAAAAACCTAAGGGATATTCCAGGGGTATCCACTTTAAGTTTCATTAAGACATAAAGAAAAAGCAGTCAGGGAGGGCTGTACAGAAGGTCAAGCAGCTGTTGTTCTGCCGTCAACATGATGACACATCAGCAGACTGATACAATTTCTTACACTCATACAGTGATCATGTCAGCAGCAGAGAGCAGAATTCAGCTTGTTTCTGCCAGTCTGCCTCTATGGCAGATTGCTGTGATAGCTGGGAACCTCACACCAGAGTTTCTCTGTAACTTTTTTACATGATGACAGAAAACCTCAATTGTGTAGTTAATTCATACACCTATTTTGTCTTCTTTTTCTGAACACTTCAGAGCAATCTCTAAGGAACATAGCAAGGAGATGGTTTGGTCCTTTTCTTGCTCTTTTCCTTTTTCTCTACCTATCTGGTCGCTGTCCTCATGTCATATTATTTTCAGTTTCTAGAGTTTGAGATCTTTCATACTGCTCCACTTCTTACCATTCTCCAAATAAAAGGAGCTATATTTCCCCTTCCCATTAAGCCATTGTATCTATTTAAGGCAAATAGACAATCTGGCTCAATTTTGTTCAGGGTGAGATATACTAACATAATATCCCCAAAGAGGCTTTTTTTATAAATTTAAGCTTTAGTGAAAACAGAAATACCCAAAATGTCTGATTATGTAATTTCCACAGTTTGGATAAATTTGTGACTTGATAAAAATGCACAGAGACTATTTCTGTCTTCCTTTCTGCCATTGACTGTAGCTGTGATCTAACTCTTGTTCTTGGGGTTTGGGGATTTTTTGTTTGCTTGCTTTTTTACAATGAGTAATCATGCCCAGCAATTCACCAGTGTAGTCAAGACTAAACAGCATTAGGGATCATAATAACTGGCAAGTGTTGAGAACTTCTCTAAAAAAGAAACCTGCTGTCAAGTAAGTTAGACTCATGGAATTGAGAGTGCCCTGATTCTTTTGCTACAGTGCTGTTAGAGTACAGCTATAATGACTATCTTGTATTTCACTGTCTTGAATTATGTACAGGAGTATTTACCATCTTGCCCATGAAAAGCTAGGGTGCTGTGGGCAGTGTCATACCAGTTCTTTTTCAGGACTCACCATTTTAGCTGTGAAACTCCTGGAGCTGCAAGCAACAGCAATTACTATTGAGGACAATCTGATAAGCACACGACACGAACTGGGGCTTAATGAGTAGTGATGACATGAATGAAAAAAGACACAATAAAAGTTGCCATAATGTTAGAATAATAGTCATCTTGTAAAATCAACAGTGGAAGGTTTTAGAAGTTAGGATAGACTATGCAAAACTTTTCATCCCTTGTGCATTTGCACTGTGATGTAACTTTAATTAAAATATTATAGTTTATTGTTTCCTATCTCATTTAATGAACAATGAGTTGCTCAATCTATACGTGACATTGCTATTCATAGTATAGCCTCTGGTCTTCTCCACACATCAGTTAAGTCTAGACTGACTGGAAAAATGATTAATTTCTGTATGGATGCCTCCTGTAGTACAAAGAAGCTGTTTAAAAAGTATCACAAACATCAATACTGTGTTTGTGAGAGTCGGCAACATATCCATTTTACAGCTAGGTAAAGGAGCATAAAGAAATTAATACTCAAATGTGTCAGTATGCTCCTAAATTTTTAGACCCCAACTACACCTTGCTTTACCAGTGTATTTAATATTAATTTGTTCAAATTACAGCTTCAAATTATTTTCTCTACTTGTATTATAATCTTTAATTCTACTTCTTTATAGATTGTAAACATTTCTTTTTTTGAGTGTTAGAATTCCATTAGCAATATATTTCTCACACATAACTTCCCAGATAAAAGAACTGTGAGAAAAAAATCAGAACTGTTATCACACTGCATCATGCCAACACCTGCATGTGTCATCAGCAATATTGGACACACTGAATCTGCCTCACAGACCTGTGCCTCTTGAGCTAACAGAGTTCCTTATAAGAGCAACATGTTATCTTTCTCTGCATGCACCTACATTAGAGGAAGCTGGCAAACTTCACCATGGAGGCTTTCCACATCTATTTGCTAATAGTAGTGGGGTGGTGCTGTCATGAAAATAAGTGCTTCATAAATATCAATGGATTTGTCTTGTGAAACTAGGCAGTATCAGTGAACACATTCCATAGCCAAGGAACTGAAATGCAGGGAAATGGCTTTTAAAATCCCCAATTTATTGGAAGTGCCCTTTAAGTTTTCAAGCCCAGTCTTAAGTTTTCCAGAGCACTTTTTTGTGTTGTTGTTGTTTCTTTCTAAGCATGAAAGACACTCCCACTGAAGTCAGTTGTGTCTGTAAGCTGTGAGAACTTCCACTTGATCTGGTCTCAGAGATCTCCCTTAGAGCACTTGAAAGTTTGAGGGGTACGTAATCAGAAAGCACTTATGCCATAAGTGTCACATACAAACTCCATGGTCAGGAATGGGGAAGAAACCAATTCTCTGGTGTAACGTTTTTCTGCTTTTGTCATGAGGCTGTATCTTTTTCTCTACAAACCTTTGCCCCAGCCACAAATATTTGTTCCACCTGTTACACCAACAATAGCAATCCAGCTTGGATGCTCTGAGACTAATTTGAAATTTCTGGTCTGGAACACTGGTGTTCTCTGGAAGAAAAGCTGGAGGACATGTGCCTGTACTTGTAACTTCCTTTTACAAATCAAAAGTGAGACACAGTATATGCAGTCAGTTCCCCTGTTCAGACAAGAGGATCCCACCCTCTCCCCCTCAGTCTAGGCAGGGCAAGCATACAAGTAAATGCTATGAGAATAGTGTCTTCTTTCCTCTAACAGACAGTGAAGATTGGATGAGACCTCAGAAACCTTTCAGAGGAGGAGGTATGAAAGGCATGTTTGCGTAGACATTCATACAGAGACACAATTTAATTCTTCATGGAGGGTTTATAACCCTCTGGCACTGCAGGAATTTTTATCTCCTCATTTCAAACATATTTCTTCATGTTCTTTAGTGTGTGATCTCAGTTGCTCATTCTCACTTTGATATTTTGAAGTAGGGAAAGATCATAGAATTTGCCAGCCCGTGCTATAACATTATTTACCACAGAGAGCCTCTAAAAGGGAACTCCTCACAGTTTTGAAGATCCTCAAAGAGGATGGTAGCTGTAAATCTCTACTCAGCATCAGCTACAAGCAATTGTCTTAATGTTCCAACCAGAATCTGCTAAGAGCACTCTGGCTTCTGACATCTCCCAAAGGACTCTCAGATGGTTTCTGTTATTACACATATTTTCCTTGCTAGCAGACTGTCCTGAAAAAGTTGATACTTCTTTCAGTTTCTCCCTCCCACCCTCTCCCCAATCCACTTCAGCATTTAGACCTCTCCTGCTTTTGTCAAAAGCTTAAGTTCATTATAGGAAGAAATATCAGTATGTTGTGGGTAGGATATTACTTTAAAAATATAACAATATCTTTGATATAACTTTAAGTTCTGACTTTGAAAAGATGTAATATTGATATTCACAATATTTTAAAAAGAACAGTGATAAATAAAGATTGAAAGTTCTCTTTAAGGATTAATTATAAATTCCAAATAAATCATATTAAAGCTGAAAGACTCGTTTAATGGACACATCTAATGCAGAATTCTCACTCATTTTAAACACTGATAACGCTCCAAGAACATATTAGAAAAAGGACAGAACGAAAGAAAAAGTTAATTTAACCCTGAAGATCTTCTGAGATCTTCCAGAAAAAAAATAAATCTAGTAATATAGTTACCAAAGAGAGAAAAATACTTCTATGTATAAGCTTGAATTATTAGAATAAAACAAAATAACTCATTTCAGTAGGTTAATAAATATAAAATTATTGATATTAACTACATTTTAATCTAACCACACCATCTAACAATGAAGTAATGAAAAAATTACTTGCTTCAGCTTAATTGGAGAAAAAAAAAGCATACTCAACTCCTTCCCTCAACTAGCCAACATTTGTTGTAGCTCTTCCCATTCATCTCTGTATACAACAGCAATTGAAAGGAGTAAGAAACAACAGCAAAAATAAGCAACGATCCCACCCAGTACTGCTTTTTAAACAGTGAGTGAAGAAATTGGCTGAAACACTAGCAAGGAATTGCATTTTTATTTTAATTTTTATATGAAAAGAGAGTGACAAGCTGTTGTAGCTTCAAACGTTAATGTTTTGGCCTGGTATGTAATAGGTTGTGTACTCCAGAAGGTAAGACAGCCTGTATAAACAGGGAAGCAATGGAATTAAATATGAACCTCACTGGAACTTTAACCTTCTTGAATATTCATTGATTTGCTTGTCTCAAGACAGCTGCCTGAATTCCTTTTTTTCACCTAGGCAGTGCAATTGTTTTCTTCAGTTTCACAGACCCTAGGTAAAACCATTGTACTTTATTGGTGAACTTTATATGTATATGCTTTACTTAGTAGGAGCAAGAGTCAGGACCCTTCTTGCAATTATTTTGCCCAGCTAAAGCTCTTTAGCTTGTTTGTTACTGACTAGGACAGGACTATTTGTATCTAAGTGAATACTGATGTGGGGAATCAGACATTTTGCTGCCCCTACAAGCAAGAGATTTTCTCAAAAGTACAACCTGACTGAGAAATTTTCCATAGCTACAGGCAACATCTTTATTTGTGTTGTGTCCTATACCTTTTCTTCTTTCTTTTTTTTTTTTTTTTAATTTTTTTTCTTTTTTTCTTTTTTTCTTCTTTCTTCTTTCTTCTTTCTTTTCTTCTTTCTTTCTTCTTCTTTCTTCTTCTTCTTCCTTCTCCCTTCCTTCTTTCTTCTTCTTCCCCCCCCAGCGTGGAGTCTCTCAGCATCTTCAGGTTTGTGATTCTGTGCAAGAGGACCTGTGGCTGTAGACTTTGGATGCCCCCTCATCTGAGCAGCCCTCTAGAAAAGGTGGCAGAGATCATTGACCAGAGCTTTCCCAAAGCTGATATGTTTACAAAGCATTTATGTTTTAACAGACTGCGTGATTTCCCTGTAGCTCTGCAAAGTTTCCAGTTTCCTATGATATGGATGCCATTTTGCTGGATCAAAACCCTTGTCTCTTTCCCAAGAAGTTCATGCACTTATTATCCTGAATTAAAATCAGATCTTTGAACTAAAAATATTCCATTTTCAAGGTATCTCAGACTGTGTCCCTCACTCTTCTCTAATAGGAGGCAATGGAGTCAGTCTTCGTTGTTACAACAACTGCACAAGTTCTGGGAAATGCCATATGAAATCTACCTGGAAACTTGTGTTAAAATGATCAGGCTGATGAATCTCTTCTCTCATCTCTTCTCTCCCCAGCCTCATTAGCGTTAGGACTCCTGGTTTTGTCAAAGATGCAAAGGAGCCTTTCAGAGCATTTTCCCCTTTCCCTCATACCCTCTGCCTACTTCCTTCTGCAGCACTCTTCCATTAGAAGTAAAAAAAAAAAAAATCTATTTTTTCTTATAATTAAAAAGTACTGAAGAAGGCCAGCTCCAGTTCTTGCCAGGCATCAGTCTGATGATTTGTACTGGCAATTTATCATCTGAGTCATTTGCTTGCAGGGACAAGAGTCCCTGAAACTGACCTCTCCACAGCATGCTGAATTTCATTATATTATTTTTCCAGTAAAATTTTGCTTTTTAAGAGGAGAAGAAAAGGTTACAAATAGGTTAGTCACATCTCAAGCCCTTGGGGATCATTTTACAAACTTAACTATTTCTTCAATCCTGTATAGCAAATAGCATTTACCATGCTTCATATTCTGCATATTTTCACTACTATGAGTATATAACTTCAAAATTATTTAATGACATTCTATCATCCTAAATCCTAATATCATTCTTAATTAAACACAGAATATCTGAAATATTCTCACACTAACATTTTAGGAAATCTCAATGAGAAATTTTGTTTAGCTTACAAGGTTTGAATGCACCTCTTTTCTAAATCTTCCAGGTCTGAAAAACTGGCCTATAAGACTCAGATGAAAATACTTTTTCTAATAATTTCTATCATATCCTTCTCACATAGAAACAGCCACCCTCCTGATGTTCACTCATTTTTGTCTCATGTCTTCAGTAGAACAAGAAAACTTTTCAGAAAGAAAATAACTAGAAGGAGCAAAAATTGATCACACTTTTTTCAGATGGATGAAAGCCTTTTCTTGGTGTTCAACCAGACCAAGTGGGTGGCAGCACAGGTATGTTCTTGTTACACAGGTAAATGAGAGGTGGTTCACTCATCTTAGTATAGTAAGTCCTAGCTGGTGAGCAGAGGAGCCCATTTCTTTAACTCAGGTGAAAATACACCAGAGAAACAAACCAGGAATATGGTACAGCTTTCCACATCATAGGATACATGAACTGCACTTATATTTTTGCTTCCCAAAGTCCAACAAAAAACTGGGTTATAGGGGAGATCTCAAAAAAATAGAAATGAGCAAATATGAGTAAAACCCTGAAATATGATTGTGGTCCCCTGACTTGGTTCTCAAAACTTTTATTTTCCTTTACAGAGTGAGTTGCCTCCTCACTACATTTTTAACAGGAGGGATCATTCATGTTTATAAGGTGAAGATTATACCATTTCCTGCAAAAATGCATTTGAAGTAATTTTTATGAAGTAAAAGCTACCATGAAGAGATCGTTTTTTCTTTGATTTTTCTTAGTCAAAGGAAACTACTTTATGTCAAAGTTTGAAATTAATGGAATTTTTATGTTAGTTCTAACATAACTTAAAAGTTCATGTACAGACTGTTATCACATGAGCAACCTGGTCTAGTGGGACATGACCCTGACTCCAGGGGGTTGGAACTAGATGATCTTTAAGGTCCCTTCCAACCCAAACCATTCTATGACTCTATGATTAGAAAGTTTTCAGAATTAACCTCAAAGAGGAAATTGGATAATAGTAATTTCATCTGTAAGCACTATTGAAGATTAAACCCACAAAATTTCCTTATCATTAACTTCCTATCACTGGCATGCACACAAGTGTTCATAACTGCTCAGGACTATAGTTTGGTGCCAGCTGCATCTGCTTGCCTATAGTAAGTCCTCATGTCACACAATCTTAGGTGTCTGCCATGTAGATACTAATATCTGAAGCAATCACTTGAGGCTGCTGTTACTTTCATTCGTGATTTTTTATTTACTGATAAAAAGTTTCTTTACAGCTTGATTCTATTTGCCTGTGTAAATATTGCGTGCTAAATCTTGTCATTTCTTAGAGCAATAAACTTTTACATTTGTATAAATATTCAGTGATTCATTATTATGAGAAAAGTATGTATTATTATGTTTGGTAAAACACTAACTTGCTGATGTAAAATGGAACTGCAGTTTATGTCTGTGTTTAGTAAAACACTAACTTGCTGATGTAAAATGGAACTGCAGTTTATGTCTATGTACAACATCTGTGTGCTGCAAGAGATAAGTATCTGCAAAAAAGCACAACTTTCATATATACAACTATGGGACATGAATATGATCAGGAAGTGTCCCATTATGCTACTGTCATGCAGTATGTTTTCCCTGCACTGCTAAAGCAATCTAGAATTATATTTACTTAGCTCTAATATCACAGAGAAGATCATACCACTGTTGGTCCTCTGACCTCGGCAACATCACATTTTTGTGCAAAAAGTACTGACATGTTGGAGATCAATCCTCCCAAATCCTGCTTGCAGTTATAAAGAAGAGGCCATGAGCCATCTGTGGTCAGTGTCCAATAGATGTTCAGTGTCCAGCTAAACCAAAAATATCCATCATGGAAACTCTTAACTTCAGCAGCTGGAGCTAGATAAAATTGAGGAAGCTGGTTAGGAAGATATTAAAAAGGAATAGTTAAATGGGTAAAATACTCACAGGGCATTTGTTGTTGTTGTTGAGTTTTATAACAAATGTATTCCAAATACTGAAAAGATGACTAAAGAAGTGATTCCCTTTCCCTGTTCTCCTACATCAGTGTGGTTAAACAGAGGAATCAGTAAGACTTACTAAAGAAAAAAAAACAAAACAGTATCTGAACAGAGGAAGTTGAAAGTCATATGGCTGAGTCATGGTTTGGCTGACTGAAATATTTTGAAGACCATTAATTGAAGCTGAAAAAGAGAAGACAAGCTGGTAGTCTACCAAAAGATGATGGTGTGATTGATGACTGGTTTGTAGAAAAAGTAAGATAAAGGTAAAACAACAGCAAGACAGGGAAAATGGTTTGCATCTCTGTTAACATCTGACTAGTTCTTTTTTTTATCAAAATTCTGAAGAAATTACAATATATGATTGTTAAGCTAACTGCTGTGTGTGATGTATAACTTCAGCTAACCTTGGTGCTAGAAGAAAGGAGTGTGGTAAATCTGACACCAACCTTTAAAAAGGGCCCAGGAGGAATCCCAAAATTACCAGCCAGTAAGTTTGATGTTGCCACTGGGTAAAATGACAGAATCTAAAGCAGGTAAGGTACTCAGTGGACATATGAACACGCACTGTAAAGAGGAAAGAGTTAGTGTGTCTTTTACAGTGGTGATGGATGTCTGTCCATTTATGCCACTTCTCTCTATTTCAGTGTAAAATTATGCTATTTTTTACATATCATTTTATGTCTTGCTATTGATAGTTTGTCTGTTGCTAGTTCTTGATCGCAACTACTATCATTCCCATTTTTAACAGGTCTGATGGGCAATTCCTGTTTTGTCTATTCCCCCTAGGTATAGATAAAACAAATCCAGGTGACCAGTTCATTGCTTTCTTTCTGCTCCAAGAAAATAAATACATTCTGTCACACCAAGAGACCACAGTTGCATGTTTTTCATCCTAATAATTAAAAAATTCTATTTGTTCTTCAGCCAAGGAATAAACAATTCTTTGCAAGATTAAAATGCTCCGACTAACTAATATAAGAATATCAGATGTTCTACAACATTTTGCAGTTGTCATTAGAGAGCAACCATTTACAACTGCAAACTTTTATTTTAAGATAAGAAATTTATGCCTCTGTAAACAAAGATATTCAAAATTATTGTTTAGATACTTTGAAGTAGCAAGGGAGATAAGGGCAATCATATATTTGCTTTAGTCAAAAATAAACTCTAAAAAACCATAAACTATAACAAATTGAACATTTGAAGTGGGTTTTTTTGTATGCATAAAAATGTCCTGAAAGTGGAATCCTGTCTTCAACAGGAAAAATTTAAGAAACAAATTAGAGAAGTTTTGGTTTTAGAAATTTGAAGTTTTAAAATACCAGTCTCCTCATGGAAGTAATATTCACAGAAAGTTTTTCTCCAAAGAAAAAAAAAATTGTCTTGAAATTATTGAGCAATTTTAATTATGTTTGGAATTCCTACTGTGGTTTTCTTCCATTCATTTAGTGAAAATGTTAACATAATCCCAAATAAACATTTACATGAAGATTTCCTGAGTCACTTCCCACTTGTTCTTCACATCTATTATTACTGTGATCACAACATTAAAATAATCAGCTTATAATATTTATGTAAATATGTTTTGCACTGATGGTGCTTAATTCTTTATTCAGTTGATGAATGGTATCCATTACTATCTCTGTGAATCTTGAAATGAAAAGATTTTGAAAAGCCAAACAGGTGCTGAGATACTGCAACTCCTTTATTTTATTTGAATTTATCTAAATATCCCACGTCCTGTTTTATTTTTTGTGTAAGAAATTGGCATGATTCACTTCTTATAACTTCAAGAAAATATAATCTCACAACACAGCGTTTCTATTCATAATGTACAGGATGTATACACCAGAACTGCTGGAGACAGTAAAATCAATGTAAGAGAGGAAAAGAATGAAAAAAACCTTTATTATTTGTCTTGTTTCTGAGATAGCTTCCAGAGTTTTGTATTTTGAAGAAGTCTAGATTGTTTGGAATGGTCGTGTGTAATACTATCCTGTCACCACTGTGCCTATGCTTGATAATCTTGGTTATTTTCTCTGGCACAAAACCCTACTGTAAATGAAAAAGGGGGACATAGCTTCCCTGAGTCCAGTTTTGCTGCGCCACAGTCAGTTAGGTGTTTCTCAGCCTGACTGAAAGCCCTTATTTTCCAAAGAGGGCAGAAATACAGATTCTTTGTTTTGGAAACCTCTTCAAGACTAAAGGGAAGTTCACTGAGAATGACTTCATGGAATTAAATTTGTCTGCTATAAAGGACGTAGAGTTTAGCAGTCCCTTCTGAGGTTTGAATCGGTGGTGAGCAGTATTGAACTTGACGCTTAATGTCAAACTGTGACAGCAAGAAAAAGAAGGTTATAGAATCAGTAATATACCAAATTAAATGTGACTTCTCATCACAATAAACTCAGATTATTTAATTGATGTTGAGAATATTGAAAAAGCCTTAAAGCTAAGTTGCAGGTAATGAAGTACATTTTTTATCATCAGTAAGTATAATCCTCCTGCAAAGAGAGAAACAGAGCAATGCTGTGTACCAGTCCCCATCAAGAGGGTGCCTTTGCTCCTGAAATAATGACGGGGCCAAAGATCTGTAACCTAGCAGCTAAGGGATAGAAGGATGGTGTTCAAGTACGGAAGCACTGTGAAAAACATATTGATCTGGTACACAAACCATAAAGTATATAAGGCAGTACTTGAACTTAGTTGAAACTAGGTAGGGGTATCAAGGCTAAAGTCTGATAATGTTTGTCAGTGGGTAAGGTGAATGATATAGAAGCAACATAATCTGGAAAACTGAAGGGGAGTTTGGGTCACCTTTTGAAGACTAGCTAAATAGACTTCTACTCAGGATTTCAATAATCAATAAATGTTTTTTCCTAGGTGATATTACTTATATTGAGCCTTCAAAAATTGTTTTAACACTTGAGTCTTTCATTTAACTTACCTCTCACTGCAAAATCTTTAGCAAAAGTGTTGTGGGATGTAACTTCTTTTGGAACAGGAGTTTCTGTATGGCAGAAGATGTACTGGACTATAGTCTGCATGTTAGAGGTCTAGTTCTCAAACATCTTTCATTTTGAGTACTTCACTTGTAAGTGAACCCAGCATGTTAAGTTCCCATTCACGTAAATGATGTTTAAGAACATTTCATATGAACCTTTCCCAGGCACAAATGATCAGAGGGGTTTCAAAGTAATTAAAAAGCTGTCTCAACAGTATTCTGTTTTAAAATGTCACCAGGGACCCTTTCAGTCACTGCTTTTAACACTAGTTCCCCTGTGCTCTCTGTCTTTTTTTAACAAACATTTTGGTTGTCAAAACTGGTTTGGCCTGAAAAAAAAATGCAAGTTTGCCCTGAGGACCAAGGAGAATTTTTCTGTAGAGTGTAAAGCACATTGCCTGAATGGTTTCAGAGCTACAGATCATTAAAAATAAATTACCCAGTTTGAATATTTTAAAAGCCATTGCTATAAAGATTAGAGGGAGTTATCAGGCTTGGTTTTAACTTGGGAAATCACCATTAAAAAGAAGCAATAGAAATAACTGGAAGCAAATGTAGGCTTGTTTATAGAACAAAAGATTAGTCAGGTCCGTATAACTTACATGAGTCATTTGTATAACAGGTTAATAAACATTTTGTATAAGTCTTTTATTTGCTTTTTTATTTGTTTGTTTTTATAGAGATAAATAGAAAACAATGGGAGTTACTTTTCATGTGCTTGAACAAAAATCCATTTGTCTTGCCAAAGGCAGTTGATGAGGAAGACTGGGAGGAAAGTATTCTCACTTCAAATGCAGGAACCTTGGTCACAGCTTTATTTCACAATGTCTTAATAAACTTGAGAAAATAACAGAAATATATAAGTTATGAAGCTTCCCATGGTCATTTACCCACCCCTGCCTGCACACCTGAATGACTTTCCAATACGCTAATGGTATCTGTCTCCAAAGAATTTTGGAAAACTGAATTGTCTTAGTCCTTCTTGGGATAACTTTGACTAGTGAGCATCAACTGGCTGGGAAAGGCATCCAGAAAAAGGCATAACTGCCTCCATCATCTTCCTCTCAGTCAAGGCATAGGGAAGAGCAGGTCAGGAATCTGCATGAAGCATTTGTTATTCTGATAGAGACATCACAGCCTCCCACAGTGTGACCCCTAGAGTCTGAACTGAGGAGGTAGCTATGGGAGATAGACCTTACCCGCTCAGCAGACGCAATGCTTTTGAGTGAGTTTGCTGTCTAGACAGCATTAACACAAAGAGCAAGAACCATGTCTTGGAGCAGACTCAAGGATAAAAACTTTGGCATGGTTTGCACCTGGATTGTTTTCCAAGGAAGCAATTCTTGTCAGAAAAATACAAAGAGATGTAAAGACAATGAAGGGAGCAAAATTCATCATCACTGTTCTGCTTACCCTTGGATGGAAATTCAAGTGCAGGTAGTGCATTTTGTTTCTTTATGCAATTGAAAATAATAACCGAGGTGCAAATAGTGGGCTGGATGACAAAGACTTCTGACTCTCCTAACTCTTTTTCCCACAGTTTCATGTGTGCTCACTACCTATGAAGGGGCTGTGGTGAGAACTCCCCAGAATAAAAATACTAATTTCCCGGTTTAATTGCACTGTAGTGGCTCTATTAGTGTCCTTAAAAGAATACTCTGGCAATGTCTAAATCAGACTTCTGCTGAACACTTTTCTGGTATAAACCTTCTTTCTCAATGAGGAAACAAACAAAAAGGAGACATCTGAAGATTATTTTCTATTTTTTTAGGGGCATAAAGTGATGATTAAACTTATAGTCCATGTAGAAATAAAAGTCACAGCAATGTTTCTCATTAATGTTAAAAAGTGTCTAGTGTCTCCTGAGCAGGAAAGGGAGATCTATATTTGGACATTTATATCTGTTAGCTTAACTAGTTGACTTCGTTACTTGTTAGTGGGAGGAGAGGTGTCTTTATTTTTAAGCTCATGCTCTAATATGACTTAAGAACCACATTCCCTTACTTCAGAGAAGGTAGACAGTTAGACAGGAAAGGTCTCCTCACTACCAGTGCAAGGAAATACCATTTTCTGGTAACTGTGGGATCTAAGGCTCTGAACAGCAACATCTGTTGACACCTAGAAGATCCACATGGCTGCCCAGCTTTGCCTTGCTCTGTCTCTCTATCTGCACTAATAATGAGACTTCAGATATTCAGCTTCCTGAAGTTCTGGCTGGGCATCTCTAATACAGAAAAAGTAGGCACCAAAGCTCCAAAGTTCCCTTGTAGCCATTAGAGAAAGCTATTCTAAGCATAAGCCATATTAATTGGTAATTTTTTTTTTCTGTCCACTGCCTTCCTTTACTTCTTTCTCTCTGCCTAAAACATGTGTGAGCAATATGCAAAGATGGCTTTAGCGTATGTGCTTTCTAATATGATATTGTTTCCCTTTGTGAGTTGTCTTTTTCAAAAAGAAAGGCTTGACAACACAAGTGATCAACATCCAAACGTGGGGTTTTTTCCTCAAAATTTCATAAGCATGTGGAAGGAATTCACCATGATGGGATTGAATTATTCTTGGCCTGTGGTTATTCTACTTTGATAAAATGTACATACACAAAATTGACAACTTATTCTAGGAAAATCAATCACATTTGATTCTCATAGAAGTAGATGAGTTTTTAAAAGACTAGTTGAAATAAAGCTCTATGCTAATAGCTAAGCAATATATATTACAGAATTGATAAAAATTCCTCTTTTTTAAAAAAAACCAAAACAGTCATATGAAATGCTTAGTGAAGTGACTAATTGAAGTGCTGAGCATTCAGAAAAGAAAGCACACTATCTACCAAGGTCCAATGGACCCACACATTCATGCACTTTTTATTGCTCATGGGTGCTTTTTGACTCTCTTGAATAACTCACAGAAGGGAAATATAAATAAGCTGAGATAATCCTCTAGCCCAAACAACTTACTGCAGAACTCAAGGCAGAAACGAATTCTGCAGAGAGATAGCATGGTGATTACTGCCTTTGGATAAGAAAACGTGGGCTTACATGGTGAGAAAAAGAAGAAACTGCCAGCATGAGAGAGGATATCAGCTTTGAAGAAACTTACTCTACAGGGTAAAACAAAGCAAGGTGGTCATGTGTCACAGAGGAGTGCTTTAAATCACTTAAATCACTTCTTGCAGAATCCTGATTTAGGATCCTGCTCACCACAGAATATGTGGAATGAAGCTCACACAGAATAGGAATGTTTTATTGAGACAGAATGATAATTTGACAGAGTTGAATGAATTTGATGGAATTTAACAAAGTTTAATATGTTTATCAAGGTTGGCAAGGTTCACTCTTATTTTTTATATAAAAGATGTATACAAGATAAAATTGAATTAAGGGGTACATGGAATAAGAGGACCCTACACAGGAGTAATTTGGCATTATTTAATATTGTTATGGTAAATCACAGGATTAAATTGTATCATTTTAGCAAAAAAAAAAAATCAGGGTGATTTAACAAAATTTACCATAATCAACATAGCAACTTGATTAAAGATTTGAGAATTGCAAGATTAACATGAGATATACGACAGAATTTCTTAAATCACATTGTACATGAAAATACACATACATAGGTATATACAGGGATTAAATCATATAAACAAATGGAAATATACACAAAAATATAAAGGTCAAAATGTACTCGCAGACACACACACAGATATAGAGGTTAACCTATGTTTAAGATGTTTCTTTTTCTATGGTTTATAGTAAATTTTTGGCATCCAATGATCTTTTAAATTTAGTGAGATCTAATTACAATGAATTACTCACTGTTCATCAACTTTTATCAGTGAACGGTCTTTTCCCTTTGACGATTTTCACCAGCAGATGGTCTTAGTTATGTCACGAAATCTGCCTTGAACATCATGAAAATCTACCTTAGGAGAAGGTAAAATCTACCTTTTGGGAGGAGATGCTGATTCACAGCCCACTTCGATACTGGAGAGCTCAAAGAGCCTTACTGAGGATTGGTATTTATGGGGTTGCAAGATGGTTGACTTTGGACAATACTTTTTCATTGTGGCCATTATTCTTGTCAGACAATCTTGGCACCCTTCAGAGTGGCCTATGATTCAGGCAGAAGGAGTTTGGGTTACGTTTCCCAGTCAACAGGAGTTTTGGGTGTGGTTAGGGAGTGCCTAATTGTCCGAAATCACTATACTTGTACCTAGGGCATGCAAGATCAGAAGGTGTTCGATTGTCCCAGCCCATTGTATTTGTAATTAAAACAAGAATACAATGTTGACTGCCACTGATGTCCCACTGTGGCCCAGGAAGGTGATCTGCACCATCACATCATGAAAGGTGGTAAAAGGTGAATTCCAAATAGACACTAACAAAGATGTAAGAAGAATAGTATTCTAAAGCCCAGCAGCTTGAGTTTGATAGTTTAACTGAGGCCATAAGCCAAGGGAGAAATACAAGCATGGTTATATAACTGCTGCATATAGAAATTCGTATTTAACTAGGGAAATGTACAGCGTACAAAACACAACACAATACCTGTTAATGGACAAAAAATTTTGCAAGTTTGTAGTTTTTTTTTTCAAGCTGTGTGCAGCCAGTTTACTTTATGAAAGAGAATATGCACTTTGCGCTACTGCTCTAGGATAGTGATTAGTAGAAAATTGTTATTTCGCGTGGCACTTGTTATTAATGATTATAATATTTGTTTAATGACTAGTCTTCTATTTTCCCCATGTTCCCATGACAGCAATTATCACATTGTTTTAGGTATTGTGATTGGGGATGGTAATTTTAAAGAGTGTAATTTACTTCTGATTAGTATATTGTATCACATGAATGACTATACTTCATCATGGTGTGCAGTACCACGGCAAGAGAGAGCAAATACTGCCTTGCCTGAGGCTTGGTGGAGTGGTAGGAAATTGCATGTTAACATGAAGGAAAGCTTCCGTTTAAACACAATCTCTTGCTTGAAATACAACAGTCTCAGATGGTCACTGTGTAGTGAGGATAGAGCCAAACTGAAGAGAGTGTGGAATTACGTGGCTTCATGAAGATTGTTTTTTTAATCCTCAGAAAGGATTTAAATCCTCAAAAAATGCTAAAAGTGCTTATAGTATGGAAGTAACTAGGGTAATACATGTTTATTTATATAAAGTTACACAGGCAATACTGCATGATTACTGTGTACTATCACAGTGTTGTGTGAGGCAACTATTACCCTTCTACATGGGCTTTTTTTGTATCTCCTGTTATAAAGTATATAACATCCTAGGTAACAAGAACTATATTTCATTATATCAGCCTATATCATGTAGACTATATTACAGATGGCTACACTATATACTCCATTATCCTAAAACGTGAAATACAAAAGCTAAGAGGTTTCTGAAACAACTATTTCCCTTGTACAATCAAATGTCTTTAGCAATTTTGTTTCAAATTTATGCCAGTAGTGTATGCAAATTTTTTTCTCATGATATTTACTCCAGCAGAGAATGAGAAAGAGGAAGCAAGCTTGGATTTCTGTCACTTTTCTCTATTCCAGATGTATACTGAAACAGTAAAAACCAATTCAGAGTATTATAATTATTCTGCAGCCTTGGAGAACAGAATATTGACCCTTTCCATTCTAGTGGAACAGTTACATCAGTACTGAAATCTTCCTTTATTAATGGTACTGAAGTAGTCTGCCATAAAAATGACACCTGATCTTCTCAGTCTAGCATGGCACCAAGTATCTCAGGTCATTATGTAAGTACACCTTTCAGCAAATTACTTCGGCACTATACCAAGGTGAAAGGAATACTTTGGAACTTTGTTCTTTCCAAAAAAATAAATATTTAAAAAATCCCTTTCACCAAGATGAACCCTTCAGGCTGATGAGCTATTGGCTAAGAATGTGTCAGATGAAAGACCAAATTCCAGTGAAGGTCACAGACAAAGCTGCTAAATCATTTGAAACATTAAGAAGTAATGAAGTAATACAGTGAAGAGTAAAATAATCAATAGTGCTAAAGAGTTATATGTTTTGATATCTCTTTTTAGACTCACACAGCAGTTTGACATGCAGTTATGCATGTGATTGCCTGCTACCTCCACAAATATCGTTGTGTTTCCACAAAAGGCTCTTCAGCACTCAAAACTGATGACATGTATGTAAAGACAGCAAGAAACACAAGGACATCACTTGAGGGTCTTTAAAAACACAAGTGCCACAAATATGTGACTTACTCAGTGATGAAGTTAGAATTTAGCAAATATCCTGTGGATGGAAACAAAAGAACTGCTTTTTTTTTTTTTTTTTGCTATTTCAAGTTCAAGATGAAGATAAAATGAAATGTCTAAGTAACGAATCCCCATAACCACCAGAACATACAATTACAGCAGGCCAATCTGGCAATGAGAAAAGAACTAGTCTTGCTGATTTCTTAAATTTTTTCCACTTCAAATTGCCCACCATTCAGTTCAGGCAATTAGCAGTGGAGAAAGATGATGGAGAAAGACAGAGTCTCAAAGAAAAGAAGTAGTAAAATATGAGAGATTAAGTATCTTGACAAGCATTGGCAATGGCTGTGCTGAAGGAAAAGCATGAAACATAAATCAAAAATTCATTATTTGTTTTGTGAGGTACTGCCAAACCACTGCGAGACACAAGCAGAGCAGCTACTGCCAAACCACTCTGGAGAATTTCCCTTTCCTAATATATTTGTCAGATGGGATATTCATCCCCATTTCAGTAAAGGCTGTTGAGTACAATTATGATGTGTATACTTTGAGGATGTTTTCTTAGTAGTGGAAATTTCTAACAAAAGGAAATGGAAGGCCTTGACCACTGCAGTGTTATTATTTCTAGAACTTGAAAATTAGAATTTTATTTCCTCGATATTTTTCATGGAAAATTGAGGTTGCTGAAGTAATTTTCTTTCTTTTATAGAAAAACCTCTGATTCTTAACAATTAAGGCTCAGCAACTGGAAATGGTTGGGCATCTGGGATGGCATTTGTTTCAAGAATAAGACACCCAAATTCATGCTCATATTCAAGCTACCATTACAATGAATAAAGAGCTAGGGCTCAGTTCAGGTGCCTAAATGTGGACTTCTAGTGATCTTTGAATTACCTTAGGATAACCAAAATACCCACTCAAGGGCTGCAGATAGGTTACGTCTAGGACTAAGGTTAGTTAAAAAAAGACACAAAGTGTCACCTAGGTTACCCGTCCCATCCTTCACTCGCCTATGCAGAGGGCTCTGGTCTTTCATAGACCTCACCTCATATCTGACTGTGTGAATGTCTCAGAAACTCTGTCAAGAGATACAAAGCACCTCTATCAGGACAACTACCTTGAGTGCAAGGTGTCCACTGACTGTAGTGAGAGCTTAGATAGCTACTTTGCATGTAGGCTCCCGATACGCGGAGCACTTTGTAGGGGTCATAGTTACAAATGGATTCCCTATCTTCTGTAGCTGTGGGTGGAAAAATTGTTAATTCACATAAATCCAAAATGTAGACTCCTGTAGCACAGCACTGTTGGTGAGACCAAACTTTGCTCCGATTTAATTTCCTCTTGTATTGTTATCTTGAAGACAAAAAAGTCATTTAGTGGTGTTTTCAGGACTATTTTTCAGTTAACCTCAAAGCAGACCTTTTTTTGTCACTGACTTATCAAAAATGCAGATAAAAAGAAATGGCAGTACTATTTGCCTTTTTTTTCTCAGACTTAGCCTTTGGATGATTTCTGGACTAGATTTAACTGAAGTATGTGTTGAGCTTTTTTTTTTTTTTTTTTTAATAACTCAGAAAAGGTGAGTGTCATAGGGTTGGTACTCTTCTGCAGCAGGACAATCTGTCCTTAGAAGAGCTATCAGTGTCCAAGCAACAACCATTTGTGTCCAAGCAACAACCTCACTCATTCTGTTCTTTGACCTCTTCATTTTAAGTGACTGGAAATGTTCGATGACAAATAGGAACATTGTAAATCCCCTGAAAAATGTTGGTGTCAGTGGGGATGAAGCTCACAGTGTAAAGGTCACGGAGCATATGAGACTAAACATACCTGAGGCAGTAAAGCTGGCTCTCACAGTGCTATCATCAACCATAGCATTAACAAGACAGATGCATAAAAAATTCTTATATCCAGAAACAAATGATAACGCAAATGCCTGAAGATAGGTTCTGGGCGCTTCATGGTAATCCATTCTAGTGCAGATTGTGAAGCATGTGCTGATACTCAGAACAACTACCTGTGTACAAAGGCAGAGCTAAAGAGCTCTATCAGCCTCTTTTCTGAGATGGTTGTTGGCAGAAGCTTCAGTAAAGTACCCTGAGAGCTATTAATTCTTATCCAGTGTCTGCCACTGCAGCTTTTTACAGGGAGGATCTACCTGACCTGCTGTCTCAGGGCTGAATAGCATGCATCTGAAATGTCAAGGCTTCAAGCACATTACAGGGGGTTTGTTTTGTGGTGTTCTCACTCCTCCTGGCTAAAATTTGTTGCTTGAATAACAGGGACACAAAAAAGTTTTCAGCAATATGAATGGTGCTGTATCAATGCTTAATGTGCAGATGTCTGTCACTAATTCTAGCCCTGATGTTTATGCTACTTCTTCAAGATAGTTGGGAAATATCTAGGAGAGGTGGGAGGTATATAATTCTGTTCCTAAAGAGCTGTCGTTAGTTATCAGTGGCAGATGAAGAGGTGCACTTTTGAGCTTCTTTCAGAATACAGAAAGGTTTAATGAGGACTTTGAATTGAGACTAGTTTTACTAAGCAGGATGATATAAGTGCTCCCAAAGGCATCAGTAATACATGGCCTGCTACAAGTTAAGTCCTTTTCAAGACTTCCCATAAGTTGTAATTTTATTCATGTGAGAGTAACTTGATTTCATTAACAGAAGTGAAGTAAAACAATACTTGAAACATCCTACCTATTATATGAGACTTGCACAAAAAAAAAAAAAAAAAAAAAAAAAAAAAGGCTTTCAAAAGAAATAGAGGCAAAGGGAAGGAAAAAACTATCTCTTACAAAGGTAATCTGTCAATTGAAACTAGAAGGGAGTCATAACATGGCAAAATTTTTTGGTAACCTGAAAACTTGCTGCGAAGTATCTTATTTTTTCCTCCAAAATATTCCAAGTAAAAATTAATGATCATTTCAGCTAATGGTGGCAAATTGTCCTTTGAATTTTGTAATTGTAACAGTGTTTTTCCGATACATAAAACAAGTCAGGCTTGTAGGAACAAGTGGTGGGAAGTATCTTTTATAAAAACAGATGGAATAATTTGGGAAGGTGGACAATATTTTCAGGTCTCAGAAAGCAGATGAAGAGGATAATAGACTTTGCCTACCCTAACAGAGACTTGCTTCTCCTCCTGTAGTGTGTAATTTTCCTGATTTTCCCATTGTAATTTTTCTGCTCAGCTTTAACATCATAGACAATTAAAACCAGAAACCGTTAGGTCTCAGAAAAAGGTTATCAGGTTCTTATATTTTACCTGTCAGAGCTGGTTCAAGTATGTACG
The DNA here is from genome assembly GCA_025331215.1 of Actenoides lindsayi. NCBI lineage: Eukaryota > Metazoa > Chordata > Aves > Coraciiformes > Alcedinidae > Actenoides > Actenoides lindsayi. The sequence continues at coordinate 68,888 of WTSP01011449.1, forward strand.
TATGTTGCAATAGCAACATGGAAAGAAAATCTCTTTGAGTTAAAGTTCATTTAATTAATACAAAGAGACACAAAAGGAAAGACAAAATCTATAAATACGCAAAGGTTCTGAAAAGCCACATAGTGTTATCTTTAAGTGACTAAGCAAGATGCTTGAAGGAATAAAGGTCTCTAAGCCACGTTACTAAGAGTTGTTTCCTGCGATTTACATTCAGTGCTCTGTCACAAAAGGGCGCTGCTTACCTCAAGAAATCCTATGACTCAGATAGCAAACTTGTGATTTGGGGTCTGGATTCCAGAATCCCTGTCTGCAGGCAGAAATATTTTTACCTGACAACTAGATCAAGAAAGGTCAATGAGCAACAACAAAAAGTAATTAATTAGGACAAACAACAAAAATTAGGATGGTAACACTCATGTTTAGAGTTACTACTAAGGATTGGTATGCAGCCCAAGGCCACTGCTGGATGTAATTACCACCGGGGGATTGGGTTCTATACTGGTTTTGTATATATTTATATACATTCCATTTTTATTATTATTAATTTCATTTTCATTAAAGCTGTTCTACTTTCATTTTCTAATGGCTAAGTCTCTCTCCCTTATTCCCTTTCTCTTCCCCTTTTGGGGAGGGAGCCGAGGTTAACAGAGAGTGTCTGTTATAGGTCTAAGGGGCTGTCCTGACCCTAAACTGTGACATTCTTAAAGTAAATTGCATTTTTCCCTCTATATTTGTCAGTTACCATAAAAAAACTGAGTAGAGAGCAGAAAAATAACCCTTAAAGGACAAACCTGCCACTTAATATTATTATGAAAATAATGATAGTTAATGAAAGTTGATATATTAAATCCCTCCCACTGAGTGCCAACACTTATGGTGTTTTCAGATCCCGAGTAAGAAACAAAAAAATCAAGTAAACGTTAGATTGGTTAACCAATAATTCTTCAAATGGCAACCTTGGATTTGGTGGAAATCAACATGAATGGGTCCAAAACCCAGAAGACTGTCTTCATGGTCCCTTCCAATACAGAAACACCTCAGGGTGGGTAAAATAAGCATAATGTTAGGGAAACTTTCCAGAGTAAATATTTAGATGGTGTTGCCCTGGCTTGTTGTCAGGAGGCGAAACAGTACACCAAGAAGGTTGATATTATAATTTATGAGCACATACTTGACAGGTTTTCAAGGTCTTCTCTGAGATCACTTGTGATCACTCATAGTTGCATAGATAGCTCTCCACATCCAGTTCTACAAGTTGAGGGTTCCTAAGAAGGCTGTTGTCCTTCATTACTCCTCACATAAGTAGTGTCCCTTTTACTAGTGGCAGTATTTGGAGTTTTTGTAGTCCAAAGGAGAAGTCAATGACAAAAACCCCCAGTTCCCACTTGAGAGAAGCTCAACGTGAATTCTGCAGGCTGTCCACAGGCAATGCCCTCTTCGATAACAACCAAGTCCCTAATGATAATCTGATGCTTGGAATCCCAAAGCAGGAACTACCACTTCACATCTGAAGCAGGTGGCAAGCAGTAGAAGTAATATATCACAAGCTTTCTTCATCCAAAGTAAAATGTTACATCACTTCTCAAAGCAAATGAGAGAAATCTTACAATTCAGGTTTTTCTTAACAGCCCCACTGGGGCACTCTTCACTTGCGCAGTAGGAAGCCTGAAAGTAGAAGATATAGATATAGAAAAATAGAAGATATAGAAGAGAAAATACTTAGTGATGGACAGGTTCTTCAGTTAATGGCAAGAAGAAAAGAGCATCAATCATGTATTTTCTTTTAGCAAGTTCATCTGAACTTTTTTTCTGTTGACTTGACACTCTTCCCCATGAAATAGTTGATTTATAAGAAGAAAATAAAAACTGTCAAAAAAAGTTGACAAGAAATATAGGTGGCTTGTGAGGCTACTGAGTTTGTTCCCCAAAAATGGGTGATGTTTCTTGGAAGTCCCACCCCAAAAATAAATCTGCAGGGAAGTAGTCATCTTTCTAAATAAGGAGTTACATGGATATCTGTAAATAACTGCTAGAATTTAATATGTTTTCCCTCAAATCATTTGTAAAATATCATGTTTAGTGACGTTTCCTATTATCCTGTTTTTAATACCCACAGAAGTAAATGAAATTCAGTTTGAAAGAATGTATGATCTAATGAATGTTGATAAGAAAATGTGTCAAGCAGTTGCCAAATGATCTTTTATGTGTCAGTCACTAACAAACTGCTAGCAGTAATTTACAGTAATAACGAAGAATATGCTGTAACTGGTGGACAGAATCAGTAATAGCTCTTTACTATCTCTGGCAGCAGAGCCACTGAGAAAAGTGAAACTTACTGCATGAGCCATTCACAAGATGCTGGAAGCCAACTGTAATGTAAAGCAACCCCATGGTGTTTCCATGTTTCCAGCTGAACAAGGGCTAAATCAAGAACTCGGGAGTGCAAATATGACTTATAGGACTTTGTTCTTGCTTGTAGTGTATGATGAAGAAAATACACCTCAGTTTCACTCATGGGTTTGATATAAATATAATCAGATAATTATAAGTCTACCTGATTGCCAGGAGGAAATGACATTTGCATTCGTGAACACTGCTTTATCTGTCTGTGCATATAAACAACTGCATGCTAAAAATATGAGAAAAAAATATGAAAATAATGTTCCTCACTGTTGAGTGACTAATTGATTTTTTTCCTCTGCAGCATAATACAATTATTGGAAATTGCAAGGCAATAACACAGTCTTTCTCAGCATAAAATGGTTGGAGGATAAGAAATCAAAGACAGAAGAATAACAACTACTTGAGGCACAGGTTACCTGTTATGGTGTAGAATGTACTAGCTACATTAACTTTGTTGTACGTCTGAAACTTCTACTCTGTAAATAAGGCTATATGTGTGTTTCCTTGAATTTAGGTAAATTCAGAGCACTTTCAAAGATAAAAAAAAAAATTAAAATATCTGAGAAGACAGAAAGCCCACAGTTCTATTAAGAAATGTTTTTCCAGTTGCTCTCCACTGTCTATTTTCCATGGTCATTTTTCACACTAGAGCAAAAATGCTGCCATGAAAGCCAACATCTGCACCCCTGGGCAGTTATTCATGGGTGGCTTCTGTTGCAATCCTCTCTTCCACAGAACAGCTACTGTCTAATTCACTACTGCCCTGCACTTTAATAGGCATTTATGTCTGTGCAGTCTGGCTGGAAAATACTAAAACCACCATGAGTGAATTCAGGATTATGATTCAGCAGTATTTTGCCCACCTTTGTGCCTGATGAAGCTCGTGGAGGAGAGGGAAGAAAGGGGCTGTGGCCTTTCATTTTGGATGCTGCTACTTGGGCTTGGAGGAAAAGGGGTCTTTTCCCTCACTTCTCATCCACACCTACACTTTACAGAAGTGAAGATGACTATGCAAACAACATTGAACATGAGAACATAAGTCAACAACCATAAGTAAAAAGGAATTGCATATTCTATTGCTAAAATACTGAGTCATATACTCAAGACTGCAATACAATTTTTGTGTTTGGCATACCTGTCTGTTGATGTTCATACTGCTTTTGGCAAGAGGATTAATATATATAAAAAAGTATATATATATATATATAAAATAATAAAAAAAAAAAATACAAGCATACTTCACTGCAAACAGAGTTTTGTTTTGTGTGGGGTTTGTTGTTTTTTTCCCCAGTATGTTGATGTATTTGCCTTTAAGCCATTAACAATCAAGACAAAAAACCCACTATTTCTGAAATGCTTGAAAATGCTCACCATCGTGAACATGAATAACATTACAGATTCTTTTGATGACATTTCTCATTTTGTCTTCAGGTTTACTGAGCAACAAAAGGCCACATTAGCAATGTGACCATGAAGAAAGAAAGAGTGAGACAATGAAAAAGTGAGTGAAAGAAAAACATTGGGAAAATAAGCCTCATCTTTGTGAATTACACCAGTTTATTTGTAACAGTTTTCACACACAGATTCAATGTTTATGTGTGGGAGGGGTGAGAGAGCTCACCATAAAGAAGAGGCAACATTGAGATTGCAATCCATTAAAAAGTCATTCTCTGGGTGGGTTGCAAACAAGCTTGTGTAGAAGTATTAATCTTCGTAGCTCCTAAAACAAACACCACTGTAATGAGATGATTTTTTTCAGCAACTTCAGCCAAAGCTGAAAAATTTAACTGCCTGAATTTCTTCTCCTTAGGAAACCTCCCAGAGCACTCAGCCATTCCTGATGCCAGTTCCAGGTAAAAATGTGATGAGTCCAACAGACTTTGGGAATGGGTTGTGTGCACACATCCCCCATCATTCCCTATGAAAAACATATGAGTGTCCCTTCCTTTTTTGCCCAATAGTTCTGTGTGTCTCCAGCCTTATTCTGCTCTTCAGAATTTAGGACTTAGATTCACTAGAGTAATTCAAGGTATAGTTAAACAGCTGCTTATGTCTCTTGATCAAAAATAACTGAGATAGCACTTTCTAAGCTTTCACACAGGAATCTATAACTTCCTACTGCAGCCTGCTCTGGTTGGAGCTGTCACCATTGGCTCTGCTGCAGATCAAAGGTGTACATTATCAGAGTATTTTCCACTGAATACCTAATCTGCTTAGCCTATACCTCTAACACCTGAAGTTTCTCCCTCAATACATTGCACAAAGTCTTTTTCCAGGAATAGTGTTAGAAACTTTCATTCCCACTTCCTTTTCTTTCGTGATTATTTGCATTAAATGCAACTTAGAAACTAACAACAGACTCTAAACGAGAGTACATGAACTCACAGACATTACTTACTTTAAATAAGCTACTTAGTGTGCTTTTTATTATTGTTTCTACAGAGCACAATCAATGTTTTAACTGTGCTAGATGGAGTTCACATCCACCTATGCAGCAGTATGGGACTGCGTTTCCACCTCAACACAAATAGTAGCAGCCAAAGTTAACACAGGTTTTCCCCTTTCAGTAATGTCTTCAAATGCTTCCAGTTGTATGTTCCTAACACTCTACAGACACTGAGACTGCTCTGACCAGACCAGTTTGTTTTGTAGACTATACTGACAATTGAGAAACACAGACAATGTAGAAAATTAAGCATAGGGATTAAAAAATTATAAATACTAGAATGTGTTTCATGGCAGCTTCTGCCAGGTGAGGTTGTAGATCAATAGAATTGCACTGAGTGTGTCTTTGGTGCTGTTTTATCAGCCATACGTATTCAAGCAGTTACACATCTGGAAGGCTCTGATGGGTAAAACATGTTTTCAGCCATTGGTCCAGGCACAAATCAGTTTTCGCTCTCTTTCAAAGCTCTGATCTGTCCCCAGTATCAGCCTCAAAGGGATTCACACCTTGCACAGCTGGATAGCAGGGCCCAACTTTCCAGAAGAAGCTGGTTGTCCAAGGGTTAAAATGAATCCTTTTGAGAGTCAGAGCCTTGAATAAAGCCCTGAGTTTCATTTCAGAATTTGAAGTAGCAAGTTACCACCATGAGTTTCCTTTAAGCTTCTGATCACTCAATAAATTGTTTCCTTTCATTCTTCCAGATGGTTATTGGGTTTTGTTTGCTGACAGCTTATTTTTACACTGGCTTCCTTCTCAAACAATCTTCCAGGGAGCAGAAGCTGATTCTGGGATCTGCTTCCACAGCATTGAGGTGACTGCAACACATTCTCTGAAATACAGAGCTCCCATTTACAAGCCTGTCTCAAGCTCATCCCCTTAAAGAAAAATGAAGACATCAGAAAAAATCTTTGAACTAATCAATCATTTTATTAAATTTTCTCTTTTGTTGCTCTCGCCATGTTATCAATTTTATGCAAAACAAACACTTATGTAGTCATGTGCAGAAATTAATATACTTCTAGAGGTAATATTTAAGGAGACCTGAAGTTTACTATACTTCCTTTTGTATGTCTAATGTATCAGGGAACATTTACCAACAAAATATGTTATCTGTAATTAAAAATTAGAATTAATTCCAAGAGCTCCAAAGCTGAATATCTCATAAACCAGGATTTTTTTCTGGGTGACTCTGATACTGACTCCTCACTGGAGTTGATAAAATTAGAACACCACAATCTGGAAAAATTGGAATAGGATACTACTTGTATTTTTTCATATTGTGCCTTTCTACTGAGTTCCAAGAAGACCAAATTATTCTGTACCTCACTAGCAGATTCTAGTTAGGCATGAATGCTTAATATGTGAAGATTTAAAAACTTGTACTTGTTTGGTTTTAATTTTAGATCATGTATTTTGAAGTACTGAAATATAAGAGAATTGAGACTAATTGAAAAAAACAACTGTACACAGGCGATCAGAGATACCATTAAAGATAATATAAGGAAGTGGTATAACATAAATTACTGAATTATTATTAAGAAATTAAGACTGGAATGGTATTAAAAAATGTTTAATATATCATTAAGAACATTTAGAAATGTTATAAAATAATACAAAATTGGATCAATAGACAGGAAAATGCTGATTCTTCTTCATCAAGTCTATAGACAACTCAGATGTTCTGAATGCCTCCATCACACTGGCAGTCTGAGGCTGGCCAAAGGACCAAACAGTGTTTTGGACTACTTGTCACCTTTGAGGTTGAAGTGCATTTGGTGTATATCTGGTGTGAAACTTCCAGTTAATTTCCCCTATCACTTTACTTTTCAAAGTTAACTGAAATCAAGGAATTCACTTCAATGTTATGCTACTACTCTGAAACAAAACAGAACTTCATTTATTTTGTATGGAAGACGGGATTTATATAAAATAAGATTACATATTTTTAGCAATATTCAACTAAATTATATAGATTACTGAAAAAAAAATAATTTAAAAAGAAGGTTTCAAGACACTGTTCCTCAAGGGTTCCTATCTACACATGCCCTAAGACTTTACCTTTCATTTCTAAACTTAAATACATTAGATAAGATTTCTTCTACAAGTGGATTGTTATCTGCTAGCACTCTTTAACCTAATATTTCTTCTTTTCATCTAAACACATATTCTTTAGCATTTTAGACACATTCCTAGAGTTGAAACATACCAGGACTGCCAAGCCAGCCAAGATATTCTGTGTCTTATTTGTATTGCATTGGCTTTTGTTTTCTCAGTTTACTGAGTGTTTCAAAGCATTACATAAGATTCTTTTCTTGTAAAATTCTACATTCTTGAATTCTTTTTCCAGATAATATCTGGGGGTAAACAAAGCAGACTTCTGAAATAACAAGTTAAGCAGTAACTTAAATGTATTCTCTCCTACCACAATAGCATAAAAGAAAGATAGTTTTGACAATGAAATACTTTGTGATTTCAACTGCATTTCCTCCTTCAATTTGTTTGGATGAATGTAAAGGTGTAAAATACAAGAGTGTGGTGGGTTTACCCTGGCTGGGCACCAAGTGCCCACCAAGCCCTTCTATCACTCCCCCCAACCTCTGCCAGCATGGCACGCAGGGAGAGAATAAGATGAAAAGAAAAGAGCTGTGGGTTATGATGGACAAAGATGTTACTCCTTACTTCATGTCCACAGGCGATGTCCGGCCAAATCCAGGAAGCAGGGCTCCAGAACACGTAGCAGTTGCTTGGAGGACAAAGCCGAATGTCCCCCCCCGCCCCATCCTCCTCCTGCACTCTCCCTTTATAGTTGAGCTGACATCGTATGGTATGGAATATCCCAATGCTGTCAGTCTTACAGGTAAAATTTAGTCCTCAGTGACTTTAAGAAAGAGCAAATCGTTTGCCTGAGGACTAGGAATCCTAGTGTCTACTAGGATTAAGGACACCAGTTCTAAGAGCTCCAGTTTTCTAAGGGGCTTCAGGTTTAAGTCTACCAAATTCCAACCCCAAGGTCTGCCCAAGGCTAAAGCTGAATGGCAGCAAGTACTGAGGAATAACAACTGTCATCAGATATTGATGCCCCTGGAGGTCTTTGCATGCTCAGACTGATCATGGCATTCAATACAAAAGAAAACTGTCAATTTTTTGATCCAAATATTTTACAGTGAGACTCTACTGGTAACAGTATTCACAGGACAGCCTTAGTAAAGAGAAATAACACTTAGTGTAAAGTTCTCCATGGGCTCAGAGCACTGATAATCACTTGTGGATAAACCAGACAAAACTGTCTTCAAAAGCCAAATGACCAAACGGATATCAGGTTCAAAATCAAAGATTTATCCACATCTATTATTTCTTACTGTTAAATGTGCAGTACAGAAAGCATATGATGCAGATGACAAAGTGAGATGTTGATGGGACAGCTATTTATTTTATTTTGTAATATAAAGTCATGAAAGCAGAAGTTGGCTTCAGAGAAAAAAGTAGACAAAAACAGTATTTCCATTTCTAAAAGTGGGAAAAAACAAGTGGCTTTATCAGTTTTAAATATTAAGCTTGTTTAGCATTTTCTATGCCTCTCCAAATTATTTTGAAAAACATTTTTGTGTTGTAAAATGATTTTTTGGTGTTTTGCAGAGGCTTTTTTTAAAAAAAGATAGGTTTTTGTAACAAGCTACAACTATTTATTTTCAAATTTGTAGTGTTTTGTACAATTTTTCCAAAGTCAAGACAACCTGGCAAGGTAGACAAGTGGAAAGCAAACACTTTTATGGTTCATCTATTGAATTTTTTCTATGGAAAAAGAGAGCGATAACTACAGATATATTGAAGAAATAAAGTTCTTTGTTCATTCTTGAAATGGAAGAACTCTTAAAATTTTTTTGTTACTGTCATATAATGAATAATCTTTGCAAATAAAAACCTCCTGCCTTTTAAATTAATTGTTATATATGGCTCTTTATACTATCACACACAAAGTATATGAATCATATAAATTTCCATTCACAATTTTTATAAAATCACTACAAACATAAAAAGATAATTACCCCAGTTCTATGGCTTTCACATTTACATATCTGTGCTATTCTTACAATTCTCATTCCATCAGAGAACAATATAGGATCTTTCCAGTGGATAATTTAACATCCTTATATGTCTGCACATTTTCTTATCAGACTTTTTCATTTATTACATAAAATTCCAACATTATAGTTCAAAGTAATCGACTGAAAATCTTATGCACCTGTAATTTATATGAAATACTTAACAGCTGCTTTCTCTAAGTTCTATGTATATCATTAATAAGTCATATCTTAAAAAAAATATATAAAAAATTGCTAAACAGTTCGGTTCATTTTGCGTAGGTATTCCTAAGACATCCTTTCAGAATTAACTGAAAAGTTAAGTCTCCTGATAGTTACACAGGCCTTTTCAAAATGTTATATTGACACCCTGAGAATGTTAGTAAAGGATCTTAAAGTATATATCAAGCATTCCAGTACACTGTAGTAGGAGTGGGCTATATTTTATATGCATTGTGAAAGGAATAATTGAGTAACTTCCACTCCATATTTACCTCTACAGGTTTTAGGGATGTTTAACTTTCTGCTCTCTCCATTAACCCAGCAGAGCATATTTTTACTTGCAAACAAAATCAATTTTATAGAGAGACAAGCATTCGATATTAGACTCACATTTCTCTAGCACTGATATCTGTTGCAACATTTCTAGTGCATAAATGTAAATATAGGTGTAAACTCTGGTGTTAATAATAACAAATAGATCTATGTGAAAGTTAGTATTTGTTTCAAACATGGGGAGTAATATCATAGCTCTAATGAAGCCAGAGAAACATATCTGAGAAATACATAGTTTGGGGAAAAGAAGAGTTTGGCCATTTAATGAAATTGATATAGCCAGAACAGACCAGGTTGTTCTCATAGTACTTCCACATGGAAATAGGAGGACCACTATAAAACATAGTGAGAAAAAGTCTCATGAGATTGCTAGCTCAATTTTTGCAAATACTGGGTAAAATAGAAATCCTAGATAATATAGACATTTCAAAACTATCCTGAGCAGTAGGAGGTTCATTATCCTTAGCAACAATTGCAACACCACAGCTTAGACTGACGACTTCTGTAGGCAATTTTAAGCTTTGTAATTTAAGAAAAATATTAAAAATTACATAGAATTGAAAGGCTAAGAAATCATTTCACACCAGGCAAAAGCATAGGCGGAAAGAGGAAAGGAGGTAGATCTACATAACTGTATAACCCACTCAGGAGGGAATTTCATCACAGATTAGCATCTCCTCTGAGTTAAAATGAAGACAGAAAAATAATTATTCCCAGGTGAAGGTGGCAGCAGCAGAAGAAGCCACAGCTGAATACTACATCATTTCATGTGCAAAAGACAAACTAGGTGGGATTTAAAACACTTTTAGAGAGAGGCATAAACCTGCATAATATTGTGTGAGAGGTCATCAGGATGCATGATTTAAATTATTTTTCCTGCCTTTTCCTATGAATAAATTCTGCTTGTCATGGCCTTGAGGGTACTATCAGCCCCCATGGGCTCTTCCCAGTCTCCTTAGGGGTGTTCCTTGGCCATGCCCCCCATGAACAGTAGCCAGGGGATGTCTGTGCTGGGGTCACCTCATCTGGTCTGCCCTCTGGCAGCAGCTAGCCCTCACCATGCCCTGGCACTGTGTTCATGGCACTGCTCTTTCCTCAAAGCATGTCTCCAAACTGGGTCAGGCTTCCTACAGGGGGACAAGCCAGGTTGAAGACAGTGCACGATGAGAAAAGTGGGAACCTAACCCAACTCCCATTAACAAAATTCTGCAATTGACATCCAAAGGGTTAGGATTTCACACGGAGTTTTAATATTCTATAGATAATTCAAAAGAAAAAAATGTCCACAGGGCTGAATGATCCTTTCCCACATCCCTGTACCCCAGAAAATGTCTGCATCTTCCACACTGTTTAAGGAAGCTCCCACAGGTTCATACAAACAGGAGTCTCCAAATTTATGATAGATTTCTGTTAGGGACCTGTCCTATCTTTCCAAGAAAGTTAAAAATAGGTCTAGAGAAGGATCATGTCAGTGTGCACATATGCAGGGTGAAAAATATATCTCTAGCTAAATGGCTTCCTACCGTGAGGGCTGGAAAGCATGAGTTTTCATGTTTTAATAGCTACCCTGACACCTTAGAATGGAATCACCTAGACTTCCCACTTCTTACAATAAAATTTTATTTTTTTATTTATTTGCTCAGTATGATATGAGTAAACTTGTTTTGCCTGAAAAATCATGACTAAATCTCTTTAATCTTAATGACATTTATTGTCATTCCTCAACAGTAGAATTAAAACTTTCCTCTAACACAAGGTGTCTCAACATAACCTTCACAGAATTGCAAGAACATCACAACATTCACAGAATATCAAACATTTAAATACCATGGTATTGACTCAGGACTCAATTCTCTGTAAAAAAAAAATTAAAAATCTTAAAAGAATATAAATTCCTAAGTGGGGTTTTTCCTGGGACCCTACAAGATAACACTGCACTTTAACAGAAGCATCACTACTCACAGTAGCTCTGCTCATTTTCCCAAGATGTTAATGAGAGCAAGTAATTCCATCAGAATAACAGTGAGTACTATGCAAATGAAGGTTTTTCAAATGAATGGGATATTAAGACCATTATGTTCTAACTATTAAGGCAAAGTCAGAATAGATCTGGCATATAAATGAAGCAAACATGTTTTGTCGTGCTTTCATTAAGCCAGAAAAAGCACTAGAGCAAAACCGAGTACTTTTTATAACTCACTATGAGTTCCAGGACCCCCTTTAGAATATAGGAGACCTGTGTTTAGACCTGTCAAACTCCATCTGGTCCTTAAGTATTCCCAATGAAAGATTTATCATAACAGATTCTGACAGAATATTTTTGGCTAGAAGATTTTGTCTCTTCCTGAAAAAAATCCTTACCAGTTCTACACAACCTTCACACAAACAGAGTGATGAAGGTACTTAAAATGTAACAGTGAGGTTCTGCCCTTGCCTATGAAGGTACCTTGGAAAAAAAAAAAAAAGACAACAACAAAAACCAAACCAAACCAATAAACAAACAAACCAACCACCAAAAAAACAACCAAACAAAAACCAAACATAACACTCAGAGGCAGAGCGTTTTTTTTAATTACAAGTACCAGTTTTACGGTTAAAAAAAAAAAAAGCATCCTGTTCTCCAGTTTTCCTTCTGGGTGACCATGAGAAAATCACTTCCCACATTTAAAGTAAGAGCAATAATTCTGTCTCACTGCAAACAGCTGCAAGAGCTATTGCTGCAGCATGGTATTTGGGTAGGAACGCTTTATTCAAGATGCACATCTTCTGAAGCATCTATTTCACACTAGGCATATGTAGACACTCAAAAAATTATCAGCATAGGTGACAGAATAATGGGCAGCTCTGAAGATCTTAGTCATCCCGTAGGTTTTAAGAGAACAAGGGACACAGAAAAGGCGTCAGGGGCTGCTACCTGACACACAGAGTGAGGTGGTGATTTGCAGCATCTTAGATATAAGCATGGACTACATTTGTAGGTTACCTTTCACCGTGCCTAGTGTGTAGAACAGGGATCAAAATTCCCCTGATAAAATCTGTGGCACTCTTACCTCTCAAAGTTGATCAGCACATTGCAGGGAGTGGGTAAGCGTGGCCAAGAAAATGGCAGTGGAAATACTGACCAGGACTGACTTGGAAGCTGTTGTTTCTAAAATGCTTCCCTCGTGGGCTGTCATTTCCAGCTACTTTTTTCAGGTATTCCGCCTCAGTAAGTTAAGGAAGATGTTCATCAGTTCCCTATGTTCCTACTTGTCAGGCTTCAGTATGGTGATTGCTTGCCCTTGGGCTCTGCAAGCTCTGCTTAGACCACAGGCACCCCTTGTAGCAGTCTCCCAGCAATTTGTTGATTAACATATACCCTGCTGGCTTTGTGCTGAGGACTGGTGACAGAGTGGCAGAAGCTGGTGATCTAACAAACACAGGCAGGCAGAGTAGTGTGTGAGGAAACCCCCAGACTTCTCTACCAGCTGCAAATTGACCCTACTTCTCTGCTAGGTCTCTCTGAAATAGCAGCAAACTGGCAGAGAATGTCCTGTTGACTTAGGTATCCCCAGTGCAATATATTATATTCATGGTATGGACCTTAGCATGCCTCATATGCTGGTCCTCATCCAGATTTCTCCAGCTGAAGATGTACTTTCTTTACACAAGGGTGGAACACAGACATGGATCAAAGCGTATGTAGCACAGGAGCTGGCATGAAACAGCAAACTCTCTAGCACAGCACTGCTCTGCCGTGGAGGACCTGTATGAGCAACCTGGACTACTATGAAAAGGCATAGCATTTACAGCTGTCGCTCTGGCAGAGCCCCACTGAGAGGACACTGAGCTAAGATCCCAATTGATACGCAAGAGAGACAATAGAAAGCTTTCCAAAGGTCTTTGTAATCTTTAAAGTATAATTTTGAGAAGATGTTAATGGCTTCTCTGAGTTTATCTCAAATAGTAGAAAAGTTTATTTTGAAAAGAGTCCCCTGGGAAGCTATAAGGCACATGTTCACATTTACTGTTGCTTTTACAAAATAAATATTGTATTTAATGCCTCTGATTGGATCAGATGGAGGAGTCATTGCCCCTATTTTGAATATAGCTCTAATGTCAAAGGGGTCCTGGTTTCCATGAAACACAATCAGGTGGTAGACTGAGAATTAAGTGCTGAGAACTGGAGCAGAAAAAGCATATTTTGAACCATCCAGATTTTCACAGGTAAAGAAATTCCATTTATCACAAAAGAGAACTCTCTAACAGTAACAAAGAAATTTTTATTCATAAACAGGTTCACAGTATCACCCTGGTTTTGTGTGACTTAAGATCAATTGAAAGAACACCCCTGAAGGGGAAAAGGTATGCCACTGTAAAACTTGTCCAAGCGGCATCACGCCCAGGCTGTGTATATTTTCCCACCCGTAGATTAGAGCAGGTAAGCTATCATCGGAAGTCCTTTTCATTTACTATTATTTTTCATGAACAATATTGCTTCTGGGCTCTGTAAAACACCAAAGTGAAATCAGGTGTATCTCAGACAAGGTGACATAGGCATCTTGTCACACAAACAGTGGTAGCCTGCGGCATCACACATCTTTGTTACAAAAAGCTGAAATGGGAAGCAAAAACAAACTTAATTTTTAAAAATGAAGACTATTGCTTCACCCACAAGTAATAACCAGAAAATGTTAACAAAATGTTTGCTATTGGAAAAACACTACTTAGGAATAAAAAGTATAGAAATAAAGTCTTCATTTTCTAGAAGAAGCCCAAAAGTACAGAATCCTATAAAAATTTTCCTTTTTTAAAGTTCATCAAATTTCATTAAAAAATTGGTTTAGGTCAGTAATGAAATCAATTCTCATTTCATCCGAGTCATTTCAGCCAGAGCTGTCTACAGATATGTAGGTCATTTTGAATTAAAAGAGACTCTGAGGACAGCTTATGTACCAGTAGGACACAGAAGGGAAGGTAAAATCACAAGTGTATGCTTCTTACTTGTGTCTGTAATTATACAAGATCACTTTCATCATTAATGTACTATTATTAAGTTATATTAAACAAATAGTGTGTAATACAGCTGCTCTGAGTCATTCATACAGCTGCTCTGAGTCATTCTTGGGCCAAGTAACTCCTGAGAAAGTATGTGTCCCTACATTTATATTTGTACAGTAAATAATGGGTTCAATTTTCATAGAGTCTTGCAGCTCACTTATGATGATCAGGCCCTTAGGAATTAATAAATATCTTAATTAGGGCTTCCTAGTTGCCTTGATGTAATAAACCAAGAAAACATATGATCATACTCTCCTCTTTACATAGTGCTGGTGGGATGCAACTAGTAGTAGTGAGCCCTAAGTTGGTCACCATATCTCTTCCCATTTCTTCCCTGTTTTCCTAGTCCTCAGTCTCATCCCACTTATTGTCCCTATGGCAGAAATCTGCCACTCATTCCTTTTAGACTCCCCAAATCCTTCCTGGTTTTACTCATTTTTTCATTACCCTGAATGGCAGCTTCTTCCTCCCTATGGGCTGGGTTGGCTACTGGGTGCCCTGCACACTTAAAGGGTATTTTCCTACCTGCAGCTGTAATAAGCAGGCAGCAGAGAAGAGCAGGAAAACTCCTGCTCAGGTCTCAAAATCCTGAGCTAGAGAGGGTCTCTTACTCCACAGAGATGGGCTGTAGCCTGGCTGGTCAGGGCAGAGCAGCAAGAGTTCATGTCCCACGTGAAGAGCTGGTGCAAACAGTCATAGTCAGTGAGGTACAAACTAGGACAATGTGAGCAGGGCTGCATAGTCGAGGCTAATTTACTGCTTTCATTCACTGTCTTTGTATTAGATAGAAGTTACCGAATTTACCATTTTATCTTTGTATTTTTCACTTATATATCAGCTTAAGGAATAGTCATATGTGGGCAGACCCTTTGCCAGCTTACATGGGAACTCTGCAGAGGAGGAGAGAGAACAAATTTCCTAGTGTGGTATTCACCACTACAGCTGTCTGCAATCTTATCTCATTTCTATGCCAGTTTTCTCCCCAAAAGTAAAATTAATTGATTAATCCCTAACAAATCCACAAGGTGACCTGTAGTTACAGTACAGCTCAGTTACCTGAAAGTGAATGATAACTGAAAAATAAGATTCCTTTTCAGAACCTGGGGGTGAGATGAGGAAACTATGATACTGAAAAAGGAAATAAACGATTAACACACTCAGGTACAACAGGAGATTACAATTAAGGTTCTATGTGCTATAAATACCTACTTATTTGAAAAGTTTCTTTTAAATTTGACTTTAAAAGTCCAAACTGTATTGAAAGTATGCTGACCTATTTGCTGTTGCTTTGGTTCATTTACTAAGTCCCATGATGAGTTCCAATCTTCAGGCGAAACAATTCCTCATTTATTGTCTCATTTTACCCACTGGAATTCCACATCCATTAGTACATGACATATGAGTAATTAACAGTACTTTAAACTTTAAACAGTATTCAGACATTGCTTCCTGCACCTACCGTTCTGTACAAGGTTGTAAGAAGTGTCTAAAAATAAATAATTTTTTTTTTTTTTATGGCAAAGAAAGTAAGACTTGCACTTTACCATTTGAGGTTCTTATCCTTAATTTGGAGAACTCAAAAGGTGTCCTCCAGCAAATAGAACCTACTCTGAAGATTCAAGAGTTAAATTCATGAGGAAAAAATTCTTTACTGTGAGGGTGATAGAGCACTGAAACAGGCAGCCCAGAGAAGCTGTGGAGTCTCTTTCTCTGGAGACAGTCAAAACCCGCCTGGACACAATCCTGTGCAACCTGCCCTAGGTTAACCTGCTTTAGCAATGGGGTTGGATTAGATGAGGTCCCTTGCAACCCCCACCATTCTCTGACTGTGATTCTGTAAATTGCATATTCTGAAGTGAAATCACCAGAAAAATATCTAATTCTACGTGGCATTGTGGTTTGCTTCAATCTTTGGCCTCCGACAACTTTCTTTGTTTACCACCCTTTGTCATTTGCATCTGGTTAGGGGCCCAGCTGCAGTTCTTCCATTCACTCGGTATGATACCTTAAACTGCATACACTGCCATGGAAAACAGCACAGTAACTGCATGGAGAAAGGCTCCTCTCCCCTGTTACAGAAGTGGTGCTACCAGGGGAAAAGTAGCACAATTTTAAAGTCAGCAAAAAACCTCAGAAGTGCTTTTAAGGCAGGTGGAACACCAGTACCTAACATTCTGTGTGTTTCATGAGTGACTGACTTGCTGGAGCAATTTGGACAACCAGGAGCCTCACCGGGGCAGTTTCTGCCTGTCTCCTCCATGATGAACTATAAGTTCTCAGCCAGGACAGGTGCAGAGGATGCCCCCAGGTGAGTGCTATGAAACAGGCTTGATTCCTGTCAGTGTGAGGACAAACCTGGCACACCACTACTTCGGCCAATGTTACAAGTGTAAGTCATCTCAGTTGCTGTCCCACTTGCCCTTCAGGAGCAGCTGGCCCTCACTGCACCCTGACACATAGCTCAGTAGTATAAGAAAAAGGATGAGATGAATAACCACAACCAAAGAGAGGGGTGTCAACTTCTAGGATGAGGAGGTCTGAGCTCATGTTGGTACTCATCTGTGAGTCAAGCAGCCTGGCAAGGCTTCAGCTACATGTGCCTCTTCTACGTCTGCTCTGTAGGGTCTCTTGGGCATCCAGTATGCTCACCACACCAGCTGCCTTGTATGCCTTCCCAGTGCACCTACCTGTCTCAACTGGAGTCAGTTTGCCTGGTGCATATTCATGAGTTCTGCTGCAAAACCTGGGTGTCTTAAAAGCCAGTGGTGTGACAGCACAGATATGCCTAAATGGCTTTGTGAATCTGGCATTTAGGTGATAGTGCAAGTGAGAATATGGCTTAATTTGGAATCAGAGGGATCAAGTAGAAAATTATTGACGTACAAAGACTTATTACTGTTAGTGATGAAATATTCATGAGAAAAGACTTAAACACCAACGTGTCAAGCCTTTTTGCTAATCTAGGACACAGCATTAGGATTTGCTGTAAACAGCTGTCAACTTTTCCATCAACAGCTTCCTCTGCCCTTATTGGTAACACGTCTGTGATCAAATACTAACACCCCAGACACTAGAGCAAAATGGAAGTTCATTTAAAGCTGCATAGGAATTTCCCCTAAAGTCTTCCAAGAAGGAAGCTGAGAGACGATATTTGCCCAGGATCAAGCAGAAAGTCTGTTAAAGTAGTCGAGATACTATGAATCCCTGGGTTAATAATTTCTTAGCTAAAAGTCAGCAGCTTCATATTGCTATCATGCCACTCTCACTAGAAGCCCTCTTAGCAAAAAGCAAAATCCAAAAGCAAAATCCAGAATTCTTAAACATGTTGAGGAGTGGACTGGAAAAAAACAAAGACAGGAGGGATCTAGAAAGGTCTTTATCTGTCCTGCAGAAAAGCTTCCTTCAGCAAAAAAAAACAGAACAAAAATGCTTATTCATTCCATAAGCTTTCACAGCAAAAATTAGTTCTGGCCAGAGTAGATTAATAGTAAATTGTTAGAGGTAATTTAGATCAATTGCTAAGAGCATTAGTTCAAATGACTTTTTAAACTCACCTGAAATTTCTCCACTTGTACTCTGAGCCTGAATTAATCTCACACTTTCTAAGCACTGTTGTGTGTTTAATTTGAAGTCAGGTATTACATAAAATTCACATGTCTGCCCTTGGACTTTTTTGGTAGGTTTCTCAGTATGTAAGTCATTGTTTTCTGGCTGCTAAATTTCCTCAGTGAAACAAAACTAGGAGATCAAACAGGGCTTTGCTTTTAGGGTACTCCAAAAGATAAATAGGACAGAGTTGTCACAGTGACTCTAATATTAGTTTAATATTAAGAAGGACCATTAGACCATTTAACCCTGTTCCATGTATATAATCAGTTTTCATTTGAGGACTTAAGAAAACAGAGAATCTGCTATTATAGTCTATTTCAGTGATTAATCCTGTATTCTGATAAAAACAGGTTTGACTTTCACTTTTTGCAGTCCATGCTAGGCTCAACACAGGTCACAAAGAACCACTTCAAGAAAGCTGGGCCACACCATATACGTCTTGTGATATGCAGCTATGAAATCATTTCAGTATGGTTTAGCATCATCTAGAAATTGTTATATAAAATAATACGCTGAAAAAAAAATAATCCTTAGGATTCCAAGAATTATAGAAAAATTTGAGAGGAAAAATGTCTCTCTGAAGAGATGGGGAGATAAAGCAAACTTGAGAGCTACAAAATAATTTTACTGCAGCCTTGAATTCTATGGCAGGTATTGGCAGTGTTTAGAAATACCTTCGGAGTATTTAGAGAAAAGAAATCAGTTCTAGGATGTGGGGGATTTTTAAAGCAGCTTGCCAATTTTGCGCAAACTTTCTGGAACAAACTGTTAGCTGTACATATGTTGTACAACTCATAAATGTATTCCCAACAATAACATTCTCAGTTGTAAGTCTAGCAATTAGAGATCTGAACTGAATAAAATGTGCTCTGACCCCCTCATATTAACAAGACTGTGATTGCAGTTATTTATGGATATGAAAATTCAGGTGAAAAATACTGAGATGAATCTCTGGTGACACTCTGTTTGTGGCAGACCACTAACAGTAGCCACATCAATGGCTTGTGATCAAAACCTTTGGTTTTTTCTGGGCAGTTACAGTAAATAGAGATATCAGGTGTTGTAATGCTACTGGATTCAGGAATATTTTTTTAGTATACTCATTAAAAACCTGTCATACAAATAATAAAAAAATCACACTCTACTTAATAAAACAAAATTATTATTTTATCACAGTTGTTATAAGACCCAAATTCATCCCTAAATTACACTGGTTCCAACTCACTTATATAGTATGCTTAAAGATGATTACTGTGGAGAACGAATTGCAGAACAAGGTGGTGTATCAGAAGTTTGAGGTTATAAACTGAGTTAGTGATCATATGAATTCATAAACTGAGGAAAGAGCTGTCACTTCAGGTAATTCAGAGCAATTCAAAATTACAGCCTTCTAAAAATCTAGCCTATTACCAGAGCCATGGGGAAAGATGTCTTCTTGAGGAACTGTTGTGAGACAGTGCAGTGATACGTGATTATAAATAATTCACTAAATATTTGAGATGCCTATTTTGATTACAACAAATTTTCATTTTCCCCTCTCATCACAGTATACTTGTTGTAAAGATCCAAGGATATTTGATTGCCTTATATCTCCATTCTCGCTTCTTATTCCCTCCCATCATTGCAGTGGGTTAGGTCTCTTCTAAGAACGTTCTGTGTCATTAATGATACATTTTGACACCTGAGACTTGACTCTGGTATTTCAGATGTCCTGTGCGCTAGTGATGCAGTGAGGTGGTGATGTGAACAGAAGCTGGCTGCATTGCAAAACAGGATTGATAGAATTGTACATTCCACTGTCTGACTGGAGACTGGCAGTTCTCACTATTGGTGCTAAAAGATGCTTGTTTCTCAATCAAATGGCTGCCTGCGTTAATACCCCAGGTACATACAAGGAAGTTCCCTCTCTTGTTTCATTAAATGTGCCATTGGAAAGCAAAAGGATTTTATTTTTTCATTTTGAAAAGGTCCCAGAGTAAACGTGCATTTTTCACCAGTAGACAAGCGCCAGCAAGTCACTGGGTCAGTCATACTGAGTGTGCAAGACTCCCAAGTCCCTCTGCTTTTCTCACTATCATTGACATACAACTACTGAGGAGCATCCTATGGTCGTCATGTACTGGGGCTGTACATGTGAGGGCAGCACTGGGGTTTACCAAGCGCATTAACTAGCAGTAGTCCCAGCCCTGAAGTCCTGCTTCACCAGTGGCCTTTCTAATAGAAGCAACCAGTTCCCTCCAAGTAGGAACTCCATCCTCTTCTCTTTCCTTGCACACAGACAGCTGACTGACTGACTGAGGAGTCACTTCCCTGCATGTTGCATTAAGCAATTCTTCACTGAGTTTGTAAGTTGTTGTTTTGTTTAGTTTTTCTCTAGTTTCTTCTATTTGTATTTTTTATCCTGCTCTATAACAGACTTTCTGAAATTGGTTAGGTGGGTTACACCTCAAGACAGGCATAGTCTGTTACGTGCAAGGTTGGGACCTAGTCCCAAAAATCCTGTCAAAATCAAACCACCAAGTGGCCATGTCCTCTGTTTACCCTTCTTTTAAGATAGAATGTAAAGCAAATAAAAACAGGATTTGGGGCTGAGGCTTGGATTTTCTTTGGTTGTGCAAGAAACAGTAGCACGACAAAAAAAAGACTAATAATTACTCTCTGAGAACATGATCCAAGACTTAATTCTGATGGCTCTCTTGTTTGTAGCAAACAAAACTGGCTGGAAGCCCCACAGAAAAGGACCTTGGGATGCTGGTCAACACCCTGTTGAATATGAACCAGCAGTGTGTCCAGGTGCCCAAGAAGGCCAATAGCATCCTGGCTTAGATCAGAAATAATGTGGCCAGCAGGACTAGGGAAGTGATCAATTTGGTTTTATTGAACTTGGGGACCAGAGCAAGATCCCAAAATTGGATTTCTTCCTCAGTGCAGTGGTAGCAACAATGTTCTCATATGCAGCAAAAGGTGGGAGCTGCTTCCTAGACACCTCTGCCATATGTAATATCAAATGAATAAAAGCTAAAAACAGCTGTTATAAGTTTCATATCTGATCTATCTATGGGCTGAAAGAAGATCATACTGTGGTAGGAAGTGGAATTATCTGTGAGTTACAAAAATAATCATCAATGTGAGGTACTGCAACAATAACTAATATAAAATCCTACCAGTCCATATGAATATCAATGATAGACAGAAGATATTGCAGAACAACTATCCTACCCACCTTTCCTTGAGTTTCTCTGTAAGGTACTTCAGCATGCATTACTGTAGCATACACCAAACTACCTATTCCAAGTCTCTGACTTAACCTGTTTTTGTCAAGTAAGTGTCTTCTTTGTATCTTGGAGAGATGTTCCCTCTCCATGTTCAGAAGAAAATTAACAGCCATACCCAAACTTTCCTGAATATAATTCATTTTGCAAAATAAAACCCCAAGCAACTGAAAGAACCGAAATTCCCTGTGTCCCCCCTGCAATAAGAGAGAAGTCCTGATTGCCTCATCTGCTCTCCGCAGGACAATGTCTCATCTCATCAGGCAGAAAGTGAAGATGGCATGGAAAGCCACACAGCCCTTCTGGGCCCCGCACAGGCAGTTCCAGTCCTCCTGCCATCTCGCAGCAGCCCAAGCTGCAGATAGGTCTCTCCCTGGCTCTCCACAGGCTGTGCCTGGGTTGTGGCAGCGCAGACGGTGACGCGCGGGAGCAGCAGACACATGCTGGCAAACTGTCACCAAGCTGCGCTTCTTGTGTCCACTTGGTAGTGGTTATGGCACATTCCTGGGGACACAGTTCAATGTGGTCTGCACCTCTGTGGTGTATATTTAGGTGTACTCTATGATGGAGCCTTAGGGACGCTGCCTCAGATCTGCTTCTAAAATCCTCCATGAGATGAGGACAGATTGATGCCAGACATGCTAAAAATAAGAAGGCAAGCTTCAAAATTCAGTAAATCCTGCATGTTCAACTCTAAGATTTTAATTCTTCTGATTTCATCATTTTCGCTGTTATCTCAGTTACAGCTTGTGTTAATTTACCAATCAATTAAAATATGAAAAGAAGCTATCATGGAAAATGCTTTAGAGTTGAACTGAGAGGCTAAAGCAATTCTAACTTAAATTAGAGATACTTTCTAAACACGTGCCAGTAATTTGATCAAAATTGTCTGAAATTAAACTTACGTTGGATATTTTTCACATTTGACTTGCTTTAAGAACAGTTAATTTTTTAATTTATTTTTTTATTATAGTTACACAAGACTTCTGTAGCTATCATGTTCAGTCAAAATAATCTCTAGGTGAACACTATTTAAAGAAACACAGTTATATTAACCTGTAAATCTAATTTGTAGTCTCTGTTTTAGAAACACAGAATTCAGAGCCTTATCATGCCCAGGTGTTAATTTATATCAACCTCGTGGATCTTCAGACTCTTTACTACTTCACCTGACACAGCAACAATAGTGGCTTGAACTCATTTTCATAGCTCACATTCTACTCATTCATCCCACTCCTCACAGCTATTACCCTTACATATAACAGTGCCTCCTGCAGAACTACAAAATAATTGACAATCATGATAACCTTCAGCTATATCTGATTTTAAAGGCATTTTCTCATTCTATACCGTCAGTTTCACTGCTTGGGCCAGACAAAGTGTGACACTGTTTATTTGTACTATAATTTGCCCTCCCAGAAGTATAAAAATATGTTGAAGAGGGAAGGGGCTGGTATGCACAGCAGCTCTCTAACAATCCTGTTACCATCAGCAGAACTATTACTGATATTTCATAAATATTTGTACAGCTTTACAGCAAAGTGTTCCTCAGGAATGGTAAATGTTTTCCAAAGGAGAGATGAAAATTCTCCACTACCCAATGGCAGTATCTAGAAACCAAAAACTAAGAGTAACGAGCCATTGCAGGTAAATATTGGCTCCAAATGTTATTGCTCGCTTGCTGATTTCATTGCAGAAACGGCAATACTCTTATCCTGTTTACCATACATTATTGATATGGGTTGGCAAGCATCTCAGGTATGCAGAGTACCTGTTATGTATCAGCAGGGAGTCAAATGAAGAACTAGATTCTCCAAGCAGGATACTGCCCTAGCTTTAATGCTCAGTAAGCAAACACAACTCATATTTTAAGCATTACTTGTGGTCTGGGGACTTCAATTACTGTTACTAAGTAGAGCCAGCAACAGCCAGTCAAAACCAGAACTTTTCTTCAAACTATTTATTCACATGTGTACACACATGTATTGTAAAATCATAGGAAAATTCTGGTATGGCTAGCGAATGTTTGGGTTGCATCAGAGGGTATCACATCTGCCTTCCTGGTGGAGGCAATGTTAGCAATATAACAGAAGCACCTGAGGACTGCGGGTATCGTGCAGTTACTGCTTCCCTTGTTACTTTAATCTGGGTGAGTGCCATTTTTCTGATAACCTCCTAGCATGGCAAAGCTATGTAGAAAGGGGGACACAGAGCTTGCAGACTTCAAAGTAATTTTTAAAATTATCATGGGACACTTGCCTATACTTATAAGGGTAAAAAATGAATTAAAAGAAAAAATAAAATAAAAATGCAATGCAGTGAGTATTGAAACCCAGCTGACTTCTGCTGGCAGTGTGACTAATTGCTGCCCTCTGGCATTTTTGTACTACTGAGTTAAGGGAATACAAGAGGTGACCTTCATCTCACTTCACTCCCAGAGCCTGGCAGAGCCGTAGTATGCTTGCATGGGCACAGCAGTCACTGTGAAAACAAGGAGCAGTGGTGCTGGGACCTCTAAGATCAGAATGTAACTAACTAACAGATCATTGCTTTGGTGCCAGTGGGGTACTGTTGTTTTTGCCAACATTGGTACTGAAGATCTAGCTGCAGAAAGCATCTCTTTAATGTCATCCCTTGCACAGCCTCTACTGCACTTTAGTTCTTTGGGGTTTACTTTTGACTCTTGAGATGTCACTGCCTGCTCAGCATGTGTACAGGCTCCTTTCCCATTGCCAGGTTCCTCTGTTATGACTGTACTTTCCTCAGACCAACTCTTCTCAGACCTGGCCTGCTGGCTACAGACCTGGAGACATGGACCTTGTGGCACAAACTGCCCTCACAACTGTGCTGAATGCTGAAGCTTCAAGCACTGGCTTGCTCTGAGCAAGGAAAACGTAAGCTGCTTTCAAGCACAAAGCAGGTCTCCTTGCTCCCTGCTCTTGTACAGATTACACATGTACACCCACCAGTCAAGAATTTTTCATTTTAACTACAAAACTTAAGCGTAAGTCTTTGTATCACCTTCTTGCTGAATGTAGTATTTCTAACCCAGAGCATTTTAGGCATCAACAGGTTCCCAGATTCAAGAGTTCAGGATGAAACCTGAGTAAGAATATGTTGCTCAAACACAGTGAATAACCAAGAGAGCAGAAGATAAGGAATGTTCACCAAATACAACTTGAAGGCTAAATGATTATTTTTGTTCTCTTTTAACTAATAAAAAATATCTCCCATCTGAGTTTTTCTACTCAAGTTTCTGCACAGTATCTAATACAATATCTAGCACAAATATCTATTACACCTATTTTGGAAATCCATGAATAACAGGGTTTATAAATAAAGAGGCTGACTTAATCTTACCCATATGTATCATCAATACAGAACAATAATTCCATCCATATGTTTTGAGTTGTGGGTTTTTTTCAAGTTAAAGAGAAAAGAATTTGTAGAAAATTAGAAGCCTTTACTTACACAGTGGAGCAGAGAGTGGTATTCTTTTCTAAACTTTGCTTTATGGCTTTTGCAGGAACAGGTATTACATAAGTGCCTTCCCACCCATTAACACATCAAGGCAGCTGGTAAACATGGAACAGCTGGTTATGCCTAGCAAAGGGATGCATCTCCAATGCCAGTATTTATCTACTGCCTTGGAAGAAGATGTGGTTTTTTCTAAGCTCTAGTACATATTTCCAGCACTGGAGTGACCTGAATGGCACACTCCAGGTTCCTTTGTCCAGTTATCACTCAGACCGACAGAGTCTGGTGGGCCCTGTTTGATTCATCACACACACTTCTAGCTCTTGAGTTTCTGTACATCACGTAACAGATTGCAACAAACAAGCAAACAAATTAATCTCAGAGCTTTTAAAAAGATTAAACCAGAGCTTAGAACATCTCATAAAATAGCTTTTCCCAGCTCAGCACACTTTTGTAGTAATTCTGCCACATTTGAGGTCTGGCTGGATGCTATCCCTCAAGGAAGAATGAAAAAACCACTAAACAATCCCTACAAGTGTAATGTGAAAATACTGTAATACAAATACTTTTCTGCAATGTTTGTCATACATAGCCTGCATGATTATAGATATGGCAAACATTTTCTTGGAATTTGTTTCAGATTATATCTATAGTTTTTATTAATCTCCTCACAAACATAAAGATACAATTTACATTTATAAACTTCCACTGGTAAATGAAATGGTATCTTTATATTATATATGTATCATTCATATCCCCAAGGTAACAGTTTTGACTTGATTGGACTACACTCAATGAATCTAGATCAATGGAATTTAGATTTGCTAAAGTGAATTTATAATCCATGAGAGGAAATCCTTTTATCTTCAGTGCTAACTTTTACCCTTATCTTCAGAAGCATGTTTAAGCAACACTTGGGGGAATAAAGATCACAGATAAAATATATGATAATCAAATCCATCACTAAACTTCTGAAAAGTTAGGGTCAGCTCTGACCAGTTGAAGCAGTGTTATCAGGCGCATCACTGGTCAGAAGCCCTCAACGTGTGTCTCAGGGACATTGCAGTGCCTGCATGGTGGAAAAATCATATGTTTACTGAGAAAGGCAGAAGGTTTGCTTTGTCTGAAGCAGGCTCCAAGGTGACTCGAACTGAGATAAGGTTTCCAGACATCAAAACAGGACTATATCATATACCTTACATCTGCTTCAGGTAATACAGGGATTCAGCTTTAACCATGTAGCTCAGCCACCAACCTCTTGCTTCCCCTAGAAAACAATGAAGGAGGGCCAGCAAACACAGGAGACAAAAACTTGTTAGGAAAGAGCAAAGACAGCAAGCAGATGAGAGTGGCCATGATACATATAAGCCTTGCACAGAACTGTGCCAGAGTGAAGGCAGCTGGCCTAAGCCTCAGCTGTAAAGGCTCAGCCACTGCCCAGGTCTGCTTCATGAAGCAGCAATTAGCTCCTCACTGGCTCATTTTGCTATTTCTTTGCTCTGAGGTTTGTGCTCTTTGCATGCGAGTAGTTCTTTGTTGGGATAGAGCTGATGGTAAGATGGGTCAGTGTCTTGCTGTGGGGTGGGAAGGATGATAGTTTTGGGGCTTGAGGGGCTGTGGAATGCAGAAGAAAGCAGCCTGAGCTGGGAGGGGAAGAGCATTGGACTTCCATGGCTGGAAGATCAATTATCTATGTTTGGCAATAATCCTTCCCCTTACCTTCATGAGGGAGAATATGAAGAAGCAGTGTCTGCTGTTATGTCCCTTATCTAAAACACTAGACTTAAAGCTGAAAATAATCTGCTTCAAGTGAAGTAAATTCATGTTATTTTTCACTATGGTTTTGGGTCCTTTATAGTTTCAGATGTCAGCACTAATGATTTATAAGGCTCACTACTAGAGGGCTGAGATTCTCTGTTCTTGATAGCTGCCTGGCCTCTTACAGGGTGAAGTTACAGAAGTAGATACTGTACTGCTGGAGCTTCTAGAGATTATCTGCTGCTTCTGGGCAAAGCTGATTCCTTCCAGGCTCTGCGATTAATAGAGACAAAATAAATAGAATGTACTAAGATCAAATCACGTTGGTTTTATAAATAGAAGTTGGGATTTGATAGTAAATCATATACTTTAGGATTATTGCATTTTTCTCTAAAAAGAAATAAAAAATCATCTGGCTGAAATACGGAGCTGATAAGAGTAACTCCCTTTCTTTGAGTCTGACATTCTTGAAGCTGAAGACACCTGGGAGTACTCATAACTGTGAACTTTCAACGGCATGTGAGCCGAAAGACTGTCTCTGACTCTAACCTACAGTACTGTAGTAATTGGGTCTGGTTGCTCTTAAACCTCCCTTGATAGTCAAAGAGTTCTGGGGTTTGGCTCCTTTCCATTTCAAATGTGGATATTTGCAGTACAGGTATTTCACTGAAGCCTCCCAGTTCATGCTAAAACGTATTAAGTTGCTTTTTCTGTTGAATCTTTTATAAATTTGGTATATTTCTCTATTTAAATGAGCTGTAGCTCACAACTGGCAATCTGTGAATCTAAGGTGATACTGAGTCTCCCACGAGCAAAACAGAAGTGCAATCTGATGAACCTTTTCTCAGCAATTTTTTTGCTGAATGGATTTCAAAGACTTGGCTTGCTGCTGGGCAATTAAAGAGGAGAGCAGGGGGAACTGTAGGAATGCTTGGACTCAAAATGGAATAATTTAATTTGTAACACTGTTAGAAAATACCAGCTCTGTGTGCATGTTGCTGTAATGATCTCCTTGCTGCTTCAATAGAAGGCATGTTTCAAGCTGCCTCTTGGTCACGCACTGGAGGTATGTCCTGGCAGGGCCTCTGTGGGAGATGTGCAAAGGAAGTAACGTCTGTTTGATGCTGTGGAGCCCAGGTGAAAAGAAGATCCCCAGACCATTAAATTTTGTGCAGCTGGGCATTGTACAATGCAGTTGGCTTCCCCAGGATTTTGCCCCAATACTGCTTTGGACCTGAGAGCAGCAGAAGATTGTATTTGTTGCCTTGCACCTAGCTTTTGCTTGCTTCCCTCCCTCATATGAGTGTCTCACATGACACTTGGCTTTCTTGAAGCTAAACTGCCTGAGGCAGGTGCTAAACTAAAAAATGGTACTTCATTCATTCTATATTAGCACAGCTTATGTCAATCGGTTTAACACTGAGACCAAAATTTGATAATGTATAGTTTGTAGTAGGCATTGGGATGTTCATTCTGTTTTTATAATGTTATTATATTTTTTATAAAGATTTTCTCAAAATATGAAAACATTTTAGCTTTTCTATGTATTACCAGCCCTCTTACATCCTCTTGAATCACTTCCTGAGGAGTGACTGGGTTCACTTACAGCTGTACTACTACTGTACCTAAAATCATTGAGATAGAGGTGGTTGGAAGAGTCTGCCTCACTATTGTTAATGGTGAAATTAAGGAGCGTGACAGTGTCCTTCTGGTTGTTTACTGGTGCAGCTCTCAAGTATAAAGGTAAAAATAAATCTGAGTTAAATGCTCCATACCAAATACAAATAGGAATGCAAAAATTATACCAGCAATTTTATCTTTGGCAACCAGCACTTTTGAGTTATGTCACCCTTCCACCACATATTGATGTTAAAGATCTTCCTCTCGGGTGAAGAGAAAGGCAAAGGCCTTTCATGGGTAAAGAGCAAGGAAAACAAAGGCTGAAAAGCTGCTGTGTTTCCTGCATTATGAAGTCAGATGGGTAAAATGAAGGATATGCATTAGAAAGTTGGTGCAATCATTCAAATAACTGGAGAAAGGCATGCCTCTATTTTGGCACCAGTTGGTGGCCAGGCACCAGTGATGTCCCCCAGCGCTCAGTTTTGGGGCAGATCTTGTTCAACATTTTTATCAACGATGTAGTTGAGGAGATTGAGTGCTTCCTCAGCAAGGTTGCAGATGGCACCAAATTGGGTGGGTGTGTCAATCTGCTTGACAGTAGGAAGTCTCTGCAGAGGGATCTGGACAGGCTGAATTGATGGGCCAAGGCCAGTGGTATGATGTTTAACAAGGTCAAGTGCCAGGGGTCCTGCATTTCAGTCACAACAACCCCAGGCAATGCTATGGGCTTGGGGAAGAGTGGCTGGAAAGCTGCCTGTTGGAAAAGGATCTAGGGACGCTGCTCGACACCTGTCCGAATATGAGTCAGCAGTGTGCCCAGGTGGTCAAGAAGGCAAACAGCATCCTGGCCTGTATCAGAAACAATGTAGCCAGCAGGAGAAGAGAAATGATTGTGCCCCTGTACTCGGCACTGGTGAGGCCACACCTTGAGTATTGCATTCAGTTTCTGGCCCCTCACCACAAGAAACACAATGAGTTGCTGGAGCAAGTTCAGAGAAGGGCAACCAAGCTGGTGAGGGGTCTGCAGAACAAGTCCTATGAGGAGTGGCTGCGGGAATTGGGATTGTTAAGTTTGGAGAAGAGAAGGCTGAGGGGAGACCTTATGGCTCTCTACAATTACATAAATGGAGGTTGTAGTGAAGTGGGTGCAGCCCCTTCTCTCAAATAAATAATGACAGGACGAGATGAGATGGCCTGAAGTTGTACCAGAGGAGGTTTAGATTAGATATTAGGAAGAATTTCTTTACTGAAAGAGTAGTCAGGTGCTGGAACAGGCTGCCCAGGGAGGTGGTGAAGTCACCATCCCTGGAGGTGTTCAAAAAATGAGTAGATGAGGCAATTCAGGACATGCTCTAGTGGGATGGTGAGGTGGTGTGTTTGTTTGGGGTTTTTTTGTTTGTTTTGGTGGGGGTTAGTTTGTGTGTTTTGGGGAGTTCGGGGTTTTTTATTTTTGTTGGGGATGGGTTTGGGGTGATAGCCAGATGCGGTGATCTTAGAGATCTTTCAACTGTGACAATTCTGTGATTCTATTTTGAGGAAGCACTTCATTGATCAATGTGATTTCATACTTCATTGCTTTTTAACTGTGTACAAAGACTTATTTGTAGCATAAAATCTTCTGAAGTCTAAATAGGAAGTTTTTTAATCTTAAGACACTTTCACAGCCTCACAGAGTGGTTGAGGTTGAACCTCCAGAGGTCTTGTTCAATCCCACCTTGCCCAAGCAGGATCACCCAGAGTCATTTATACGGGGTGAGGGGGGGGGAATAAAAAAAAATTCCTGATATTCAGAGGGAACCTCTTGGGTTTCACCTTGTTCCCAGTGTCTCTTGTGCTGTCACTGAGCACCACTGAAAAGAGCCTGTCTCCATCTTCTTTGAACCCTCCCTTGGTTATCTATCTATCTATCTATCTATCTATCTATCTATCTATCTATCTATCTATCTATCTATCTATCTATCTATCTATC
>WTSP01011449.1:99218-155714 GCA_025331215.1 Actenoides lindsayi
TATCTATCTATCTATCTATCTATCTATCTATCTATCTATCTATCTATCTATCTATCTATCTATCTATCTATCTTTTTCAGGCTGAAAAGCCACAGCTCTCTCAGCCTTTCATCACAGCAGAGGTGCTCCAGTCCCATAATTATCTTGGTTATCCTTGGTAGTCCACAGTTACAAAAGATAGTGTGAATGGCAACCCAAGCATCTGATTGAGATTATGTACACAAGACACACAAACAAGTGAACAATTAACTTAAAATTAGACAAGACTATTTAAGAGAGCTTCTAACATGCAGAAGCATTAAATAAATGCAGAGAAGAGGTGATTATTTTGTGTCTAGTAGTAGACTTTTTGCTGAAATAGGATTTTTTTTTTTCCTATGGAATGTTTGGACTCTTCAGTCAATACACCTGATACGTGGGGGTTTTAGCTCTTGTTTCCTAAATGAAACTGAAGGCAGGAGTTGAGGTGTTTAGTGGAGTTTTACTAATCTTCAAACAACCAACAACAATGAATGGGAGTCATATAGTACAGGCATACTGTGAAATTTATAGCCTTGTAGATAGTGGTTATCTCTGGGAACAGGAAAACAGGATGTCTTGAGGCACCTGAGCAGGCTGAACAGACAAGAACCAGCTTTGCAGCAAGAATAAGAATTTTAGGCTTTAGGTCACCAAAAGAACACAGTGATGAAGAAGATGAGGTAAATGATCACCAGAGGTCATTAAAGACCACCAGAGGGACAAAAGACCCTAACCCTAATTTTGTTATGCATGCTTGGACTATGTAAATGAATTCCAGGAATTCATTAGCATAAGATAGCCCTTTCTAGGAAATATAATGAATATGTATGTTTAGCCTGCATATAAACTAGCTTGCATTGGTATGCATATTTGGAGGAGTGATCCCCTGTGTGTCCAGTGCTGCAATAAAGAATACCTGTTTAATAACACTACTTTGTTATTGAGTTTATCTCGGAATCTTTGCCCAGCCACACCTAGCCTCCTACTTTGTGAGGAGTGTTAGAAAGCAAGGGGGCTTGGAAACTCCAACCTTTGAATCAAAACAAACTGATTTCTTTCTTCTCAGAAGCTGTTTCTGTTAGGGAGCATCCCTGACAGTTATTGATGTTTATAGTGAGGATTGTTTGGTCATTCAAATGTAGTTGACATTTACATATACACATATATATATTCAGTGACATAAAGAAGTTTGTTAAAATGGGTAGGCTAGTAGAATATGGTGCTAAACTAAATCAAGTCTATCTTAAAGGCTTGTCTTTGCATTTTTTTTTTTCCTAAGCCTTTTTTGGTTAAGCCTTTGCCTAGTTGATTACAGAGTCATTAAGTGCTTACCCATGAAATATCCTGTAAATACTTCGACATAGATTGCTAACCCTGGACTGCAGTATGTCCTTGTGATAAGACTAAAAATATTTTCCAGGTAGACAGAGGCCATAATGACTCTTGTACTTCTATCCTTTAGTGCTTGCAGCATAAGAGGAAAAACTGGAAATATAAAGCCTCTGAGATAAATTCCTTAAGAGAAAAGATTTTAAGTACCACCAATTTCAGGGAGAACACTAACAGTTAGAGGTATGCACGCACTACCAATGAACAGAAAGGAATCATTACCAGGTATAAACATTCACAGACATAGTACATTGTTTATACTGAAGACAGAGTAAGGCGTGTAAAAAGCGGGAGGGCTAAAGCAAACCATCAGCAGCATTAATATTATGTTGTTTAGGCTCCCCCTCCCTTATACAAACATGTCAATGTTGTCATATGAAGTCCTGTTGAGGAAAATACAGCATGGCTGTGAAATGCCTATATGAGATACATGTGGGGTTAAGTCCTCTGGGTGGAAAATGGAGCAAAACCTGAGCTGTCCTCTTTACGAGAGTTTCAGTATGTGAATTGCTTAAGAAACAAAACAAAAAAGGTAACGTTGCCTTTGATTCCTGTTGGCTGTTGAGTTAGATGTGCCTGTGACAAGGAAGAGGAGATTTTTATTAAAGACTCAAGATATGATGACAAGGTTTTTCAAAGTGCTTATGGAGTCTGATCCTCAAATGAGACAAACTGAGGAACGGTTGTTAGCTACTGCAAGTTGGAATACAAGATGTCTGTCTCTTCATGGCTGTTCTGAGAAACTCTTGCTTAGGCCCAAAGTCAGAATTTAAAGAAAGTAGGAAACTTTGGAGTGAATCTTAATTTCTAGGTGCTGGCTTCCTGCTAGCATAGGTTTAGATAGTTTAAGACTCTGGGCTCTACAGAGGTGATTATGTAATCTTATGTCAGTATAGGTCTTGGTGCTTTTATTTATTTATTAATATTTATTTGTAAAGGTTTGTAGTTGAGAATTAAATACCTCACACATGAACTCATCATTATGATGTCCAGTGCCCTTAGGCCAGCAGGTTACAGGAAACTGGCAGCACAGAAGGCAATTCTTAATGCCTGTAAGTTAATAACCAGGACTCACAGCTAGAGAGTAGCTCTGCTTTTTAGAGTCTTTGTAAAAACAGCATCTCTGAGAACTCTGTCCCTCTGATTCCATATCAAAAGTGCTTGATTTAGCTTGTGTGCTACTAACAACAAAGGCAAAAATCTGGCCTACAACATCCTTAATTACTCACTGGCAACATAATTTTCCTTAAATTTGGCTTCCACCGACACCTTTGCAGCTACATTACTTTTAAATTTGCTTGAGCCTGCTGAATATGTCATAGGGAGAGAGTGGGTTTATGAATCTATTTCCTGAGTCTTACTAAAAGTATATGCAGTATAATACAGAGCTGGTGAAAAACCAAGGGGAAGAAGGGAGTTGTTACAGACACAAACTCAGAATGCATGTGCTCTTGTACACTGAGGGAGGGAGGAGGTGGAGAGAGATGCCTGCCTATTGCCAAATCACTTCTTGGGAGGGGAAGGAGGATAGCAGTAGGGAAACATCCTGCAAAAAACACTTTAGTGCACATTGAAATTCCTTACTGTAATTCTAAAGTGAGTAGTTTATCAGGATGCTGTGCTAACACGTATATTAAATTCGCCTACCCAACCCTGTCAAATCAAGAGCTTTTTGGGAACTGAAAGGGTAATTCAGTCAATGACAGACCCTGTTCTTATATGTATAGAAGATGGTTTATGATAGTAGAAAGATAAGTGTTTCTTAAACGTCCCTCCACTCACAGAGTTGTGAGTACAGATTGTATTGACATCAAGTCTCAGGGAAAAAAAAATTAATGTGGTGTTGGTTCCTATACAGCACTCCAAATACTAAGCTGAAGGCTAAACATAAATGTTTGTAATCTTCAGTCAAGAAACTTCAGTGGGGATGAAGGAATAGGTAATTGGCCAAATTATTTACTGACTTTGATAAGAATGCTTATTTGGTGCTTGGATCCCTGGAGCTAAAGGATGACATAATTGCCACAACCTTCGTCTCTGTTCTTTCTGCTGCTCTAAGATAAAGGCACATTTCTAAGGTGATTATTCCTTAATTACCTGCATTATACTGCTAATATCCAGAAGATAAACACAGCTCTCCTTTTTAAGTATTGACAAACAAGAATATTAAGTGGTCCTGGATTGGGGCTGGGGGAGTCCAAATGGGGATATCCCCTTTCTCTGCCTTGCCCCTTGGTGGGGAGGACAAGGCCTGTGAGTGGCTGATGGAGTGAGAGCCTTGAGGGGCTGGTGGTGCCTCTCCTGTGAGGAGAGACGGTCCATAATGGGAGGTGCGCTTCATGGAGGTGCCAAGGTAGCTGTCTTAGGAGTCACCTGGGATTTTATCTATGATAAAATAAAAGTTTCTTAACTCTCATTGGCAACTGTTATGCACAGTTGTCTCCAGCATATATATCAAATAACTGAAATCAGGCCACGTCATCATCTAGGGCTTCTTCAAGCAATTCTTACTGGGAGGGTAGTCTCACAGGACTGAACTTTTAGATCCGGTTCATTATAATATTAATATTTCTGATTTTGTCTTCTCTCTTCTGGGAGTCTAGGAGGGGAGGGTAGATGGGTGTGGAATATCTTGGTTTTAATCACACCACTTAATCTAATTCTTTTGCTAGGTACATGTTGTTTAAGAAAGGTGAAACTACTACTATTTGAAACTAGAAAAAACAAACAAACAAATTTTCTTTAGCATGTGTCCATATCAGCTATTCAAGCAAAAAATATAAAGGAAAAAAACCACTCTCACCATTTAAGCTGTTTACTGCATTAACTAAACTGCCATATTTTATCCAATCTCTGTACAAACAGATGTGTTATAATCCTAATTTATCACTTCTTTCCTTTGTAACTGGGTTAAAAACTAAGCAGTAAATGCATCAACTACAGGCAAAAGTGACAGGCTTTAGCTGTAGTATGTATGCTAATGTATTTTTCACAGAGCTTTGACAGGTGTGAATATGCCTTTTGGTCTGGTTTATATTGAACCATAAAAAGCCCTAAAATCAACACTGTCATGAAGAGATCTCATTTGAGAGTGTTTGTAATCAGCCCTTTAGAAATGTAACTTAGTTGTGTGTAACGCCATTAAAATAACAACTTTATGAATAGTAT
Organism: Actenoides lindsayi; assembly: GCA_025331215.1. Lineage (NCBI taxonomy): Eukaryota > Metazoa > Chordata > Aves > Coraciiformes > Alcedinidae > Actenoides > Actenoides lindsayi. Next base: position 103,797 of record WTSP01011449.1, read on the forward strand.
ACGTCAAACTTTCCAAGAAGCTTTCAATGGGAACATTGCTTCGGGCAAAGAAATGTAAAGTGTACCAGTATCGTGCATTCGGTAGCAACTTATAAGGCACAGTAGATGTCATAAATAATATAATGAGCAATGACATCAACAAGCTTACAGAATTTTTAAGTAAGAAGCTAGATGTGATTTGGGTTTTTCTGTTCAAATGCTGATGAACTCGGAACATGTGAATGAAAGAAGCAAACCAAAACCATGTGTGTGAGTCTATGTTTGGGAAAAAAAGTCTAGAAGAGAAGCAGGTAAGTCAGAGTGGCATTTCAGAAAATACTTCTCTCTCAATCCCATTTTTCTAAATAATGCTACAAGTACTGTGATTTGTAGGAAAACAGAACCCAAGTGTCTCCAATAACAAGAATGCAAATAGTTATCAGAAGACTTTCTTTGCCAAATGCTACCAAGGTCTATATTAAGTGGGTCAATCTGAAATTCAGCAGCTTCATCTATCAGGTGATGGATAGATGGATAGATACTGTTAGACATTCAGTGGGAGTGACTATTCCCTTTTATTTGGTGAGACTGGGGCTGGAGTGCTTTGCCCAGCTTTGGACACATGGCTCAGCCCCTTGCCACTGACTGGGTAGCACAAGATGCACTGTGAGAAACCAAATGAGAGTTCAAAACCAAAAATAATTCTCTTTCACTAAAGCTATCATTAATTTTCCTCCCTCAGCAAGCAAGCAGGCATTTTTGGGGAGTAAAAAGTGCAAATGTAGGCAGCAGACAGATGGATACTATGGTATATCTTGTTTGTGTACAAAGCCTGGCTCATATTTCATAATAAAATCAGGTGTTATTTTGATGTTTTACTGCCATTTCAACTAGCTTTACTCTTCAGCCTGCAAGCATAACCTTTACAGGAACTGGAATTTAGGGGATGAAATAACATTCTTATTCTGCTCGTGTTTCAGCCACTCAGGTTTTCCATTTGTTCGTATGTTGTTTGTATTTTTATAGAAAATTGATAGGCACTGTAATTGCAGCCTGCTGAAAGCAAGTAGGTCAGAGCTACGCTTTCCATTCCAGAGGGGCTGCTGGGACTGGAGAGGCAGAAATACATCTGGACAGTTTTTCTTCCTGTATGCCTGTCTGTGCGTCATAGCCATTCATTAGACTCCTCACAACTGTTCACCAAAATACTTTCAGAGGTAATAAACAAAATCAAAGCATCTGTGTTTAAAAGGTCCCCTCCCTACCCACCTGTCAATACTTCTCTTGGCAAAAGATTTGTTCAGGGCATTGTGCAAGATGGTACACTGGCTCAGAGTTATGCTAAGTGTTGAGGGAAAATTTCTTGGAGTGCACTGATGACAGTTTTCTAACATTGAGGAGATGGTGAGAGGAGAGATCCTGTTGAACCTCCTTCTCAGAAAGAAGGAAGAACAGGTAAGACGTGAAGTTTAGGGGCTGCCATAGCTGCAATGATGGTAAAAGTCAGGAGCCCAAGAGGAAAGGAGCAAGGCAAAAAGCAGGATCACATCCCTGGGCTTCAGGAAAGCAGACTTTCATCTGTTCAGGGACCGGGAAGAATATAGAGATACTCCCCAGTTATGCAGAGATACAGTTAGGAAAGCCAAAGCCTAGTAGGAGATACGAAAGGCAATGAGAAGGGCTTCAACAAGTACATCAGCAGCAAAAGGTAGACTGGGTAAAACAGTGGCTGTTCCTGAAGAGGACCTGGTCATAAAGGATAGGGAAAAGTCTGAGGTACCAAATCCCTTCTTTATCTCGGTCTTTACTGGCAAAAGTGACCTTCAGGAAGACCAGGTCCCTGAGACCAAAGGATAAGTCTGGAGCAAGGGACATGTCCTCCTCCTTGTTGGGGAAGGATCAGATTAGGGGATGTTTAAACTGGGCACATGTAAGTCTGTGGAATCTGATGGTATGTACCCATGAGTGTTGTTGGAATTGGTTGATGTCATTGCAAGGCCATTCTCAATTATCTTTGGAAAGTCATAGGAATCAGAGGAGGATCCTGAGGACTGGAAGAAAGTAAATGTCACCCTGGTCTTCAAGGAGGATCTGGGTAACTGTTAACTTTCCCTACTTCTGTTTGCATTTAAATCAGTGATGTGTATTATCAGTGGCAGTTACTATTGTATCTTCCATCCATTCTCTTAATTTAATAATGTATAAAACTTCATTTGTGTGTTAGGCACCAGTCACACTTGGCAAATACATACAAGTAAGTGCAATTGCTATCAATCACTTACCATAAAATTAGTCCTTCAACATGCAAAATGACATCTCTAGTGAAGAAAAATGAATGGTTTTACTACCTGTTTTTGCAACTAAAATTAGAGGATTATATACAAAATATTCTGCCTTGTCATATGAGCTTCCACTTCACCTGGGCTGGGATTCAGAAAGTTTACTGTATTTGATCAAATGGTTCCCTATTTCTATATACAATTCAGGTGAATTTTCACTGTCTTCCTTTTTTATGTGGCCTTTTTCCTAATTCTATTAAATCTAGGTTATGAGACACATAAACTGTTAGTAAGGGATGCTGTCCCTTCCTCTAACTTTTCCTCATTTTCCAGAAAATTTAAATCCTAGTCAAAGAGATCTTGGTTACTGTGGGGACAAAGGGAATTCTATCAGGTGCAGATGAAGTATTGCTGCAATGTGGTTTTTCTGTTTTGTGGGGTTTTTTTTTGTTTATTTGTTTTGTTGTTGTTTTTGGTGGGGTTTTTTGTTTGTTTTTAATTTGTTTTTATAATCAGGTCACTTTTTTTTATGGTTTATCACCTAGAAAATTCTTAACTTTCTTTTTTTCTTTAGTACCAAGATAGGATCTATCCCTAAAATTAGATTTGTAAGGGGCAGACATCTTCCTTTGCATTAATTACCCTAGGCTCTCTCTCCTTCCATAGACAGAAAAGAAATATTTCTGAAATACAGTTTTTCAAGGTTAGTATTAGTTATCAGAGGGCAGAAAACTAGACATTTTCAAAGGCCTATATGACTGTATAAAGAGAGTGCCTAACAAAAGCATGAGTAGTTCTATAAATGCTATGTTTCAGAGATGACAATGATAGGACAAGTAGCCTCTATGTTTTGTTGTATTGTTATTGTTTCTTTGGGGTTTTTTTCTGTGTATCTACTTAAGACTGGCACCTAGGAATTCTATTCATCTCTCCTGGTGTATCACTTTTAATAAGCCTACTAACATAGAGCAGTTTTCAACTTAAGGATCCCTTTGTGTTGGCTGCAACAGTTTACTGCAGTGTTGGGATGCTTGGTGAAAATGAGATGAATCAGCCTGGTTCTGGCAGCTTCTCTGCTGGTGTCTCAGACAGAGGTGCTTAGAAAAGCAGTTGATGAAAACACTACCAGCCTCTTCCAAAGGCAACTGCTGCACTTGCATGCAGCTGTTCTTTCTAATGCATAGATGTAAGTTACAAAGAGTAATTTTTGCTGGCACATCATGCAAATTTAAGTGCCACTAAAGACAGAAGATAGGCTCCCAAAGACATATAAGCCAAGAAAGATTTCACCTTTGACTACAGGAACGTATTTTTTGGAACATAACATATAGCTGATGATTACTGAGAGATATTTTGCTTGTAAAATAGAACAGATCTCTTCCTAGTCATTTTTTTTCAGTAAAAATTTGGAGTTTGGGTGGGTGGTTTTTTTCATACCCTGCTGTTATTAATTTACACCTTAGCTGGATATGTAAGGCTGGTTTTGTTGCTGCTGTTGTGAGAACAGAATTCTTAGCCATATGGCACAACATCTTCATTTCTGTGTGACAGCAGACAGGATCCATTACTCAGTTTTGCAGTGGTGTAAATGGTTACCTTCAGGAACATTTTTCTTAGGGCAACTCTGTACTACAGTAGAGAACAAAATATACACATAATGAGCCAACTGTCTCCAAAGGGCAGTTTGTACTGTAAATGATTTAACAAATATTTTGGTCTTTTGCATACATCGAAATTATCATTACAGTAATATATTTTTAATTTGAAATAATTCAGCCTTATATTTTTGTCTCATTTTTCAACTGTAGAAATAATAGAAGGAGGACAGAAGCCTTGACTCAGGACATGGGAATTGTGTGTATACTGACATTTTGTGCCTGGGCCCAGTATCTCTGACCTAGTTAAATTATGAGACACCAGCCTCACTATCTCATTTATTGAGATTTGAACATCTGCAGAGCCTTGTCTTTGTCCAAAAAGAAATAATAGCACCACCACCCAAGAAGAGTTGTTTCTTAGTGGAAATTCCCTTAAAGATGAAGCCTTAATGTTAGAGGAACTTCTGCACTCTGATTTTAATTAATCTTGCATCTTCTCTGAGAAAATGAATGGATCTGATAGTAGTGTTTCATCTCAAGGGTGTTTTGTAATAAAAAACAATGTAGACAAATATTCTATCAACCACCCCATCCATTCTGGGCTGTGCAGCAGGGTGTCTCTCCCAATGAAATGGTTACTCATGCATTTTGGACTGAGACCTCTTTGGTGCAGGAAATTAATTCTTCTGAAAAGTATCATGTTGGCTTTATTTTGCCTAACAAAATAACAACCTTAGAGGCTGGTTAGTGCTCAAAGGAAAAGGTTGTGCAGAGAAGTGAGGGAACACTTACCATTGCATTTTTCATTGAGGACTGGAGTTTGCCATGCCTGCCACTGGTTTTCCCTATCCCCCCTTCAGAAAAGCCCCACACGAACTGGTGAGAAGTGGGTGCCCCTCTGTTGCCCCTGACAAGAGTCAGGACCTTCATGGCAGAGCACCAGAGTGTGATTTTAAGCTGGGAGTAACTTCCTGGCAGCTGACAGTGTAGAGAGCTCTAGAATCTGCTACCTTAGTGATCAGAGTACAAAGGGTGTGAGTTGTAGATCTAAGCACTTTCATAAATTGTTCTCAAATTTAGGCCCTAGTTCTGATCCATACCTCACTTCTGCTGCTGTCAACTCTACAAACATTTAATTAAAATGTTTACTTTTTAAAAAGATAGATGTTGGGGTTTAATAGATTCTTTAACTAGCAGTCTTCTCCTCTTTGATACATTTCTTGTTCTAAAGACAGAACTTAACTTGACTCAGTATATTATTTTTACAATTAACTTCCTTGTTAGCTGCTGAATCACTTAAATGCCATGTGAAAAAACCAATTCTTACCTACAGAGGGAAAATGTCATTACTTTGACGCTTATGTTTTACATTTGTTAGTTTGAAAAAATACCAAACATGAAAACAATGCTTACTATTAAGGAAATGGAATTTTTAGGGTTGTGGACTGACTTTCTCCTTTAAGTACAGTAATTATGACACAGTCATTAACACAATTTGCATTAACTTAATGCAAATACCTAAAATCAGCACACGGTAGGGCTACAAAGCACGTGCTTCCTGACTGAATACCCAATGCTGTGCTTCAGGATGAGCATGTTGACTGAAGGCCATCAAAACCTGAAGATTAATTTACAGTTCTAATATTGGACAGGGCTTCATGCATTATTGCTGTTTTGTAATATGGATATATAGCATTTTTAAAATAAAAGCAGTCTGCTTCAGTGATCAAATTTAATATCTGCTATGAAACTGAGAAGGATTCCAGACTAAATCACTAAAGATGGAAAACTGGAGAAAATAAGCACAGATTTATGGGGAGAAAACACTGCTAATCTCATTTATAGAAATGCAAACCAAACTCAAAAAATGCTCGCGCATAGAAATGGACTACCACAGCACTCCTGTGCTAAAATTCATCTTCTTCAGAATGAAATCTTCAGCATTTAGCAATGGGAAGTGTCATCCTTGAAAACCACAAAACTTGAAAGAACTCCATAATTTTTTTCATGTTACTGCAATATATTCCTTTTATTCATTATTGTCTCAGAGGAAGAATGTTACAATGTAGTGTTTGAAGCAGCATTTACTTGGCAGCAGAGGACAAAGGATGCATACAAACACAGGAGGAAAAACAACTTTATACATAACCTCATATTCAGAACAAAAAGAAAAGCCACCGAATTCACTACTGAGACCTTTTTTTACTTATGTAGAGGGTATTTTTAAGGATTCTTTGTCTAGAGAATGATGTAGCTTCATAAAAGCAAAGTACTTTGCAGAGAACAGAATATAAAGCTATTTCCAATACTACTCATGAAGATAGGTCTGAGGTAGAAAGGTGGTCATGGCTTTCCTCTTCTGTAAAATGTGGAGTTTTTTTATTCTCAAAATAACGACACTACTTTTTTTTTTTTTTTTAATAGATGAAGCATTTATAGGAACCAGCATCTTCTCTTCCCATCTTGACAATTTTGATCCACTCAGGAGTAATACTTAGCATTTATATAGAGCTTTTCAGACACTAAGCAAGTTACCTTTGAGAGGTAAGTACTATCATCCCCATTTTACAGATAGGAAAACAGAGGCAGAGTGGTTAAATAGTTTGCCAAAGGGTTCAGAAAGAAGTGGCACTGGTGCCAATACTAGAACGTGGTCAATGCTGTGCCCAAATCACTCCTTGAGCAGCAGCAGTAGTCCAGGAGTGAATACTGTAGGTGCAGGAGAGTCTAGTTGGCACCATTTCACAAAAACACCAGAGATTCCTGACCTGCTGTCTTAATGTTTTCTAGCATTTTTCAGTAGCAGTAGAGAATTTACAAATCTTCCAATACCATTTTGAGATTTTTTTTTTCTTCAGTAATAACTGAGAACAAAACAGCTTAGTTTCTCTCCCCTATACATAAAATATATTGCATGCAGTTTTACCAATTAAAGGTATGTTCTGAAATTAAAGCAAGTGTTCATGCATCACTGTAAACTCTGTGAAGGCATTAAAATCGCTTATGATAATTTTAAAACTAAAGATCAGCTGATCAGTGACATAACTTTCCCATAATTATCTCTACTTAAAAGTACATAAATAAATGATTCCAAAGATAAAGATGAGTTACAAGATTACAATGCCAAATGGTAATATCTAAGTGCATTGCAGCTTTGAAGAAAATGTTCCATGGCTAATAGTATTGGAAAGGGCTTTCTAATTGTCTGTTCACTTCCAAGAGGCAGACAAAAGAACAGGATCTCATATAAATGAGCTTTACTTCACGGACTGTAAATTCCAAAACTTGAAGCAAGTTTGGCACAGCAGGGAACAGCAAAGCTTTGTCTCTGAACAAAGTTGGGAAAGATCACACTAACTTAGACCTTACTAAAAACAACTTAAGCTATCATCTAAGTCCTCCTTTTAGCTATCTCCTTATCCAAAGTAAAGTAAGGCTTAAAAAAATAATCCTCCAAATGGAGAGTGTTGGCTGGAAAGAAGTAAAAGAAAATTAAAAATACCATTTTGGTGCATGAGTGTGATGATTATGACTCAAAACGATAGTTTACCTTGTTTATTGGAGTTAAAATACTGTAGCTTGCACCTCAATGGCAATTTTTGTTAACCAGTAACAATAATGCAGATTATTGGAACTTCATATGCCAATCCTGAAAACAACTCAGGGGTATTCTGAAATCTGTGTGGTCAGATGGTTAGCATATAAATAATCAGTACAGAATATTAAATGTGTGAGAATATAACTAAGGGTATTTTACAATGTAAAAGCAACGAGCTGAAAGGAATGTATAAATGTAACATTTTGCTCCAAACTCCTTATGCAGTTCTCTTTACGATTATCAAAAAGAACGTATATAAAGCCCCTGCCCCTTTTCCCGCGGCTGTATATTTATACAAATCAGTGACAAATACTCCACTGCTCATTAATTTACAGTTGCATAGAAAGGGAAGAAGAAGAAAAAAAAGATGATACTATAAAGACAATATCCTCGTCTTTGGGTATTCAGTGTTTTACTATTTCAAGTAGAACACGCAGCCAGAGTGAACAGCATGTTCCAGGGTCCCATGCAGCCTTCTGATGAAGTGGAACTCGTGATCGGTGGTTTGTAGAAAAGGGCTGTACTACACATCAGGAAGCACTGGTTGACATCCAAATGAATACTTCACATTACCTGTCAGGATGAGAAATAACCATGTCAGTAGCACATTAACACGCACAGAAAGCTCTAACTACTCTGGGCTTGGTTCAGTTAAGGACTCTGATGCCATTTTACAAACCCCTCTATTTTAAAAGTTTAGATGTATTGGCCAAGACTCAGCAGATCAGATGTAGTGATGTAGTGAAGAGAAACTTAATTTTCCTATACTGCACTGTAAAATTTTTGTGTGTTTAAAATTCTTGTTGTGTGAGTCCCAGAGATTGTTGGTCTACAAGGCAGTAAATATGACTTTCAGAGTCTCAATATTCTCTACTCATAGGAAAAAAAAAAGTTTAGGTAAGCAGCTGTCCTATCTGAAGCCTAAGTGGTAAAAACGGAGAGTATACAGAGTCTGGATTTGGCCTCTGCCCCTTCAAATGTGAAGTTTATATCCAGGCCCCTGTTTCAGGATTCTGTTTCTGAACAGAGAAATGTGTCTTCTCTAATAGTTCTGGAAGGGTAGATTTGCAGTGAGACAATTTGAGAACCATCCTGTATTTGATTAAAAAAAAATAAAAATCAGGTTTTTTTCAGGAAGGTAAGTATTATTCAATAATAACACTGAAAGCACTTTCTGTGCCTGCTTAGAGGAAGGATTTCTGAAAAATGCTAGTTTAATTCTCTAATTTAACTCAGATTTTGTGTTTCAGTCTTGATAACTGAGTACAGGTCTCTAGTATCAACCTAAACCTATAGCAAGTGTTTTTCCTACTTCTGTTACTTATAACAGAAATTTAACTGATCATTTATACCAGTTAGATTTTTAACTATTTAAAAAACAGATTGTTTTCCACATTTTTGTGAACTCTGAAAGTAGCCAAGTTTCTGCTTTGGGTTTGTTAAGTGGCTGCCTACTGGGAAAAGGCATCTGAGGCTAATCCTTAAGATGCTGTGTGGCTCTTGATCCTTGCACCCTGGAGCCCCTAGCTCCTGAAACTATGTACACCGGGGCACAAGGACATATGGATGTCTTTGCAAGAATCAGCTTTCAACTTGCAAGCTGTTGCTGGCTTGAAACTAATTGGCCCTGATAGATTCAAGCTGATTCGATCTGGTCAGCATCCCAGAACTGCACACCATAGTAATTTTGGTAATGCCTGAACTAGCAGGAATTTTCTATTAACTAGGATATTCCAGAATCTAGCCTTCCAGTTGCATCAGTTTAGCTTCCAAACAGACCTCTAGGGAAAAATATACAAAAAAACCCGGCCACTGTGCTTTAATAGAACTTTTCCACTTGCTTTACTTTGCACCCAATGACTATGCAAGTACGTAAACATGTTTCATACCTGTGGTCTGCCAGTGAAACTTGCTGCAAATAAAAAAAAAACAAAACAGAAATTTAGAAATTCACATGATTCTGCATCTTGACAGTTAAAAAAAAAAGGTAGTATCAGCAAAATTTCCACTATAGAAGAATAAAAAGACTCTTACCTTTAAAAAAATATAAACATATAACTAGAAGTGTGTTGTAATGTTCTATACTTAACTGTCTCCACAAATTTCCTTTAAAGAAATTTATAGCATTATGAATATATAGATGATATGAATGGATCCTTTTTCACCACTTGCAACCATATAGACCTATAAGTGGTGTATTATAACATTATCTATTCAAAATGCTCTGTTCTGTAACTCACTCAGATGAACAGGCAAGACTGCTGCACGGTATGGCACACCTGCCTACTTCTGAGGGTCAACCTCATAATTATCGAAGTGGCATTATATCCATAATCAAAGGATATGGGAAGAAAAAAAAAACACAACAAAAGTCCCACCCTTAAGAGCAATGCTGGCCTTACTATATGAGTAATCGCTTCATAAGAGATATTTGGAGTAAGTAGAAATACTGATTTCAAGATGAATTATAACTTGAAACCCATAAAAACAAATACAGCAAATATAAAGACTGGCTCTATTATATAGTCAAGATGGGATAAAAATAATCTTCATAAGGCTCAGATGCTAATAACTCCTTAATGAAAGCTGTGGCCTAGTAGTGATCAGGTTGTGGAAAAAATAGCTTTTCAAACTTTTTTTTTTTTTTAAATTCTTAATAAATGAACATGAAGGCTGCTCTAATAAACTTTAGCTTGGATATAATTAGAAAAGGGTAAGGATATTATTTTTTAAAGTTAGGAATACAGCTCTTAGATTGCCTGAGGAAGTCCATGGAGTTTGCGTCATTGGAAATTTTACAGAGCAGGTTAGACAATTGTTGTCCAGAAAGAGAGATCCATCTCAAACAGTCACAGGAAAAGATGATGGACTTGGTCTGTCATGGTCTTTCCTAACAAAACTCACAGAGTTTAAAGCACTCTGTTGGAAAGGACAAACTAATAATCCTCATTGCAGGCTTCTAAACCAGTATATGAATCTTACATGGTTAAAAAAATACACTCCTACTAAATCTCCCAAATACAAGATGTTATAGAATGACTGAAGACTCAAAGTAACAAATGTAAGTAGTACCTACTAATTGCAGCATGCTGGTTTGGTTTCATTTCTGCAGCAGCACATCAATGAGAAAGGGAAAAATCACATGAAATTTGGAACTGTGATTTATTATTTTTTTAATCTTAAATGCTCAGATACACTTCATAATATCTAAGTATGTGGGGCTATGGTTTTCACTCACAGTCCTTTCCTGCTTCGTTCAGTGTATTGTTTCATGGGTATTAGATTTCTTTATCCATGTTTCTCGATTGCAGAGAATCATTATCATTATCAAGCTTGTCCTGACACAGGGCAATTTGCTTTATATTCATTTGGGCCAAATGACCAGGTAGCTGTATGCCCATTACATGTGAGACAGGAATTTGAAAACCCAAGAATTGGTATTTCAGTTGCATTTTCTATTGATATGCATATGCACCCACACCCCACACCCCCCCGAGTTGTGCTGAGTAGCTCCACTAGCTGTTGATTTCAAGAAGCGATGCTTCTTAGAATAAAATCCTTAATTTGCAAAACGATGGGCTCTGAACTATTGAACTTGCTGAAAATCTCAAAGGACAGCTGAAACTAGACCTTTTTTGCAAGTCCCTAATTTGCTTTCTCAAAATGTGCAAAGTGCATCTTCTGTGATGCAGTTTTCACAGCTAAGCAAAATACATACAAGAGATAAAAAGGGTATTTTAACAGGGTTCACTGAGTTTGTGGAATAGAATAGAGTTTAGTCTTGATGCTTCCACAAGAACGGGGCATAAACATCTTCCCTCTCACTTGTGCCTTTTAAAACTGACCACCATTATAACATTTCATTTGAAATAACTTTTGGAAGTTTAAGAATATATACATGTTTTCACTACTGTTTTTCTAATGCAAAAAGAGCTGAAGGTGTAGATATATATGTATGTTTTTAAAAAAATACACTGAATAACAAAGTTGCCACTTCAACCCCCTGCTAAAATCAACAAACTGTATAAAATACTGGTGTAAACAGAGAGAAAGCAGATCACTCCTGTGACTGGAAATGTATAGCAACTGATATAAGCCATTCATAGGAAACCAACTGTTTTTTCTCTTGATCTCTCTGTAACAGACAATGAATAATACATCATCTTTCAATGCATTTAAGCAGGGAAAGGTGTTATGTTCTGTGTTAACAAGTATTTCCTCTGGTTAATTAGTTTAATAATTAGTTCAATAATTAGTTCAGGCAGTCAGGATTGGACTATGGTCCTTCTTGTTGCCTAAGGCTTTTTTTTTTCAAATTTTATTAGAAAATCATAATTTCAAACTTCTGAATCTAGATTCACTTAAGTTCTACATAAGGTTTTAGATCAGCAGCTAATAGGATTCCAGGTCTCTCTTCCTTTATGTGGGCACAGCTGAATACTGCATTTGGAACTATACACTTTTCTTATAGTGAATCACTTCCACTTAAAACATGATTTGTTTATCTACCTTTACAAATGTCTCTGTTGAGGAACTCTAAAGAACAGGATTATGTACCTTGCATATCTTGACAAATCTCATCAGAGAGAAGATTTTTTTTTTCATAGTCAATACCACAGAAAGGACTCTTTTCTTCAAAAGACCACCTCAAACTCAATACTACACTCAGAGACATATTTTGTTACACTTACAGCAGCAAGCTGGAAATGTGCTGTTGATTTGCTCCATAACATCTGTTAAATCTGTGTTGGTATCATGGGGTGGAACTAACAAGTCATCTGCAGATATAACAACAAAAAAGAGCAATAAATTTAGTAACAAGAGGAGATAAAAAAAGAAATAAAATAAAAAAACCACAACAACATTCTGAATGGCATTTTAATCCAACCTTCCAGTTAAATACTCCTTTATATTTCAAGAGAAACCACTTCCTGAAGCCTGTGTAACTTAATGTGCAGGAACTATCATTGACAATCGGCAGCCTTGGGAGAGGAGGTGAAAGTTACATTATTGATTTGCAGCAGAACTCATTTCTCTTCTGTTAAAGCTTAACTAGAAGAAATTGCCAAGAAGGAGCAGTATATAAGAATTTACAGTTAAAATAAATAAAAGGTTTGCAAGATGAGGGAATTATACTCAGTAGCTGTTCAATTAAAATTCTGTTCCATTTTCAGATGATTTGTAAGGTGAATACACCATTCTTTTTCTGTAAAAAACCCACATTTCTCTTTTAGATGGTCTTTATTCATTATGTACCTGTAAATTCACTGGTGTTAAAGTCCTCCTTGCCATTTTTTTGTAAAATGCCACCTAAAATTAGTCAAGGGAATACAGCTGGCTCTGCTCCTGGCAGTTATTAGACAGCATCTCTCATAAATCTACCATTGCATTAAATCAGACTCAAAGAAGTTTTATGTTTTCCCAGATAAATTAAAGCAAAAAACACATCAATGCTGAATGAAAACTTTCCAGTATGCAAGAGAATATTTTTCTTGTTTTCTACAGAAATTAAGTAATTTCTTAATCTATAACACAAAAGCTTGACAACAAACACAGGGAGGAAATTGCACTTAAGATAATTTGAGAACAGTATTGTATTTTTCCCCCTAATTTTGAGCATTCAATGGTCTGTAGTTATTTAGACTAATTTCCAGTGGAGTTAATAAGTTCTGACATTGGAGAATTTAAAATAATCTTCCAAGAGAGAAATCCCCTCATGTGCAGAGGCTGCACACTTAAATACTCAATAGTTCCTAAAGATGTGGTCTTTAAGGGGTGGGGTCACCAAAATACCAGGATAAGCAAGGATTTTTAAAGCAGCCATCAGGAAGCTTTGAATATATGCTTTGGACATTTGTTCTTGTATCTGACAGATTACTTGGGTGCATTTGTGTACTGTAGGACAAACAGCTATTGGCCATTTCAGTCCAATGAAATCCGGTTCACCCTTCAGTGAGGATGGATTTGCCCAGCAAATTCACTTGCTCAAAATGCATGGGACCAAAGACTCTGTTGACAGAAATCCAGAATTCAGAGTCACGTGGATTCTCGTGATACTCCAGCTGTTTGCAAGTGTGGGGAAGCAACAGCTCCAGCTTCAGTAAGTCTTGTTCCTAGTAGCATCACAAAGACTTATTCCTTTTAATTTACAAATCTTTCCAGAAAGATGCCAACAAACCTATTCAGTAGTTGCCTACAGACCCATGCAGCACTTCATCTGATCAAAACCACCTACCTGTCTGATGAAACTGTGAGTTCTTTTCCTGCTCGAGCGGGTAGCTGAGGGCAGAGTGCTGGGGCGAAGCACAGGGGGAGGCGCCATTAACTCGGGAGTCTGACTCGGGCTACATAAAAGACAATAATACTCAAATTTAGACAAATTGTATCTACAGAATTTAAGTGTGGGCTTGTATGCAATCATCCCCCTCCTTTCCTTTTTTATGTGCTCACTCTTGTTTGTTCTCCAAACTATTGAAAGTTGGCTTTCAACACAACTGTTAGGGGGGAAAAAAAGCCAAACAACTTGCTAAAAGAAAACTTAGACTTAAGTGTAATTCTTATGAGATTCCAGTTGATGGTCTTATTTAAAACAATGTTCTGTTGCAAGCGCACACCATATAGAATCATTAAGGTTGGAAACAACCTTCAAGACCATCAAGTCCAACTGTCTACTAAATATTATCAGGAACACTAAACCATGTCCTGAAGCGTGACATCTAGATGTTTTTTTAAACACCTCCAGGGATGGTAATTCCACCAGCTCCCTGGGCAGCCTGTTCCAATGCCTCACCACTCTCTCAGTAAAAAAAAAAATTTCCTAATATCCAATCTAAACCTCTCCTGGTGCAACTTAAACCCATTTCCTCTTGTCCTATAACTAATCACCTGGGAGAAGAGACCAACACCCACCTCACTATAACCTCCCTTCAGGCAATTGTAGAGAGCGATAAGGTCTCCTCTCAGCCTCCTCTTCTAAGACTTCTCAGACTAAACAATCCCAGGTCCCTCAGGTGCTCCTCATAAGACATTTTCTCCAGACCTTTTAGCAACTTGGTTGCCCTTCTCTGAACTTGCTCCAGCTTCTCAGTGTCTTTCTTGTGGTGAGGGGCCCAGAACTGAACACAATACTGAAGCTGCGGCCTCACCAGTGCTGAGTACAGGAGTATGATCACTTCTCTACTGATGGACACACTGTTTTTGACACAAGCCAGGATGCCATTGGCCTTCCTGGCTACCTGGGCACACTGCTGGCTAACGTTCAGCTGGCCATCCACCAGCACCCCTAGGTCCCTTCCTGCTGGGCAGTTTTCCAGCCACTTCTCCCCAAGCCTGTAGAGTTGCATAGGGTTGTTGTGATCGAAGAGCGGGACCCCTGTATAGAAACACAATGTTATGTGCAACCCTCAACAGTCTGCCAAGGCTCTCAGTCCAGCTACACAGAAAGACTACACAATGGTATTATTTGGGTTGCATATATATGTATGGATATATACATACATATACATGCACACAGAAGACATTCAGCTAAGGTCCTCCAAGAAGTTTTATTAGGATGACTGCTCATGCTTAGAAACAACTATTCAATCACAAGGTTTTGCAAGACACCTTCACAATCAAGCTGAGTGAAGACACAAGATTCAAGAGAAATTTGTTAAATCTAAAAAGCGGTAGCTAGCCATCACTCTTGCTGATGCTGCTTCTCAACAGTGTGGTGGAAACCAGATTTGCAGGAAAACTATATACTATGTAATCTCCAAAAAATTATGAGAAAGAAACCAATTCCTCACTATAACAAGCCAGAAATATTGGAAAGGATCTTGTTCAGGTTTTTTTTTTTTTCTCTTTTCCCTCTTTCTTGTAAGGAATCCTTTGAGGAAGAGAGTAGTAATACAGTATTTGAGCTTCAGAAGTGATTGTTCTGAAAAAACAGAAGCATGTGAAATAGTATTTACATCTGAGGCAGTTACTGACTCTTAGCCAAAATAGTTGCACCTATCATTTATCTTTTTGATTTCAAACCATCAAATTACTTCCAAACAGCTTAAAGAGCAGATTATTGAAGTAAATCTGTCAAATGTAGATACAGAAGTGATAAAAAAAAAAAAAATCATTACTTTTATTATCTTCTGAAACAGAGACTGAACAAGTACCTAGAAGAGACATGAGACTTGATGCAAAGAGATAATATACAGAATGGCAGTTAATTTCTGCACTCCTTTGCAGCTCACAGCCTGAAGTGCAACATTCAATTTTTGAGACAACTTCCAGTTTAAAAAAAAAGCAAAAATCTTCAACAAGACTGAAGATTGTTGAATAATAAAAGATGCTTTTTCTACCATACACAGTGGTGAGAAATAGAAGGAAATATTCCCTTGAGCATTCAGCAAATCTTTTTTTCCCGTCTCCAAATATTATCTCTCTCTCAGCATGACAATGCCAACTTCCAGCTTTGACTAAAAGAATAAATCAAGAAATATTGCTTTGCATATAGAGGACCAAGAAAAAAAGGAAATGTTTTCAAGCAAGCCAAGGATTTTACTTTCAGGACACTCCCATGAACAGTGAATGCCTATTAAGTAGTTAAGTAATATGCTATTCAGTGTCAGGCTTCAATCCAGATACAGGGTTTAGGTAAAAGGAGTGTAGTGACTTTAAATAGACAAAGCCTTGGGTGAGTAACCCCAGGTAATTCTGCATAGCCAGAAACCTCTGTTCAAGAGGAAGTTAAAGCTATAATGGTGAAGAGATGAAGCAAACTCTCCAAGGGTTAAGAGTCACTTCAGTACAGAACAATAAGGCTAATTCCAGCGGCAGTGTGGTTGTGTGCCCACCCCAAAAACAGATGGATGGAGAGAATTTGAACATTCTAAAACACAAACTTGCACCTGGACTGGATCTCTTGTCCTTCTTCAAGCAGTAACTGTGGACAAATGGTGCAGAGATGGCTGAGAAAGAAAGATGGTGCTGGAATTGATACAAAGCTGCAGTACAGCAACACACAGGCTAGATCAACAATAGCAGGGCACTTCAAAGTCAAGATTAATTAGGATAGAAAGGAGACGCCTACAAACTGAAATGATGAGTTAGTAGTGAAGGTTATTTTGCACCACTTAGGAAGTGCTATTGCAAATGACAAAAAAAAAGCCCTGCAGAGCAAGAGGACTCTAATAGCAGATAAACCGAGAGCAAACAAAATATACTCGAAATATTTTACATTTATGGATCATATATTGCTGCAGCAGTCAGAATAAAATATTGTAGTTGGGTTTAAAAAAAAAGACCCAACAACAAAAAACACACCCCCTTCTAATAAATGTCTGATGACTTAATTTTCATTTAAATATACTGAGAAATGTTACCCTACATAGCTCCAGTGACTGCGATAACAAGAAAATCCAAAACATTCCAAGCCCCTCTTCATCCAAAATCAGGACAACACAGTTAAGCAGATGAGGAATGGTGTTTGGAGCAGAAAGGGAAAGACTCTGGTAGTGGCATATAGGCCTTAATATAATAATCAGATACAGATGAATGTTAAATACACAATAGTTGAGGATATAACTGTGTTATTTGAGTGATGTCACAGTTTTACTAGGAGAGAAACAGAAAAAATGGTAGAAAATCACATTCTATTTGACCACACTTGCATAACACCTACAAAATCTGATAACTGCCATCATCAACTCCCTTCAGGCATCGTGACCTTTCAGTATGGTTATTCAAAACAAGACAGCAGACAACCCTCAAGTAGAAGTCATAAGAAAATACTCCTAGATATTACTATATGCCTGCTGCTTCTTCCTGAATAAATAAAACCAGGGATACTGAGCACACCTCTATAGGGATGAGAGGGAAGTTTCCAACTCCGGTTTCTGGGAGTTTTCAAGCTTCTTTTTATGCAAAACAAAATAAACATAAAAAGGGACAGATAAGTTCTTCTCCAGAAAACTCAGAAATGTAGGGATTTTTCTGTATTACAGAAGTTTTTAAAGAATTTCAAAGGAAATACGTATTTTAACCAGTTTTGACCTACAGTGCCTTATTTCACTGTGCCTCTTCCTCATGTCTTTCCCTGTCACGGTTTAGTGTCAGGGCAGCCCCTAAGACCTATAACAGACTCTCTCTGTTAACCCCTCTCCCTCCCCAAAGGGGAGGAGACAGGGAATAAGGGAGAGAGACTTAGCAATTAGAAAAGGAAAGTAGAGCAGCTTTAATGAAAATAATAATAAAAATGGAATTTATACAAATATATACAAAGCCAGTATCGAACCCAGCCCCTCCAATGCCAATTATATCACCGTCATCACTGATGCTGTGGAGCAGGCACTGGGAAAGTCGTAGACTGGGGCCAGATGCAGATGGGAGCTGTGTTCAGGGGCTGGATTCTGGTACTGGATTCAGGAACACACAGATCGGGATTGAAGGCAGAACAGACAGAGTCTTCCTCAGATGCCGGGCATTGAAAAAGCCAGAAGAGCTGAGCCAAGTGGGGGCTTGACCCTCATGATCCCTCAGCTTTACACTGAATATGACGTCTATGGGCTGGAACCTCATGGGTCAGTTTGGGGTCACCTGTCCTGCCTGCTCCTCCCTGCAGGTATGGCATTTTACTTTCTGCACCCCCCAACGTGGTACACAAGATCCAGCAGTGGCCTTGGTCTGCACACCAATCCTTGGTACTCACTCTAAATATGGGGTGTTATCACTGCTAGAAGCAGACACTGTCTGTGAGAACAGGCTGCTAACTTCAGACAGTGCAGTTAGTCAGAAGAACTGAGCTGAAAAGTAAATCACTGAACAGAATTAGTTCTGTTCTCACTCAAACCAGGATATTCCCACAAAAGACCCTGAAGTATTCTGTGGCTTAATGGATAGAAAAGATGTTCCTGTTCTTCCATTGACTTCTGTTCCTTTTGGTAAAACCCAAAAACCCACAAAAAGCCTCCCGCTCCAACCTCTGAATCACAGAAAATCTCAAAAAGGCCAATTCCCTTACCACATCCATTATAGATGTTTCTTCTTGTTCCAGCCTTACTCTGCCAGCTACAAAAGAAACAGTCTCCCCAGCTTTGTTTTCAGTTGGAGGGGGAGCTGCAAGTCCCTATTTACTGTCTTAGAGGCTGATTGTAAAACCACTGAAAGATGATTTCAGCTCCTATTAACTTCAGTATCAAGTTCAATATGAAACCTCTATTCAGTAGCTCAGATAAGTGGAGAAAAATCCAAAGAGGCTTTAAATGCCTTTCATAATAGGTCTTACTTCTACTTTGCACATGCACTATCTAAAAGGGTTGGGAAAAAAAAAAAAAGCAAATTGATTCTTTATTTTTTTCTCTCTATGATTAACATGTCAGTATCAAAGTTATCACATGCCAGTTCTGTTTCACCTTCCTCTTTGGCGCTATAATCAATCAGGCAGACAAAAGTGACAACATTGTGTGACAGCTACCAATCCTTTGGGCTTGCTAAAATAAAAATAGTATGGTAACCTCAGAGCTGTGACCTGAGGTAGGCAAATGTATAGCGAGGATGCGTGCATATTTCTGCTGAAGGTGCTCTCTAAAGAATGTCCTAGAATACTCTCATCTAGATGAAACAGCTGCTGCAGGTAATTCTTTTAGAGAAAAATGTCCCAGTACTTTAGATTCAGTGGCAAGTCATTAACCCAAACAACAGTCAGGAGACTGCGTGGAGAATAAAAGTGGAGAGATTTGCTTTTGTAACAAAAGAGAAACAGAGATGGCATGAAATGCCAGACATGGCCAAGAATTTGCTGTAAGACAGTTATGTCCTTTAATACTAGTAATTACTAGTACAAGAATTACAGAGTTCTTATATATTTCAACACTGGGACCTACAAGACTGTTTCATGAAAATCATTCATCTCATTAATGAGAAAAGGTATTCCTTATATCTATTAAAAAAAATTAAAATAAAAAAAAATTGGGGCAGCCAATAGAAGCAAAATAAACAACAAAAAAATACAGTTAGATCCTCAGATAGTTCCTAGTAAAGTTCTTCTCCAAACAGTAAAAGAGGTAAAGACATAGACAGCTTCATAGACAGTAATGGTCATGGGGACAGAAAACCAAACATGCTTAAGAGTGGCCATTTTTTTCAGAAACTTAAAGGGGCAATAATGGGATTCAGTACTCTATAATTATATTAATATTGAAATAAAAATGTTTCAAAAACATACATAGTAAAAATTTGAATTATTTACAATTTCTGAATCCTCTTCAGAGGAGCTGCTTCAGCATCCTTGGAGACAGCTTACAAAAAATCTGCTTAGTGGCAGGTTAAAAAAACCCTGCTAAATAAAGTAAGGATGCCTATAGAAAGGCATATTGAAAAGTCATAGATATATTATAAAGCAGTAATGCAGACCTTCTCATATACTTAACTTTGTATCAGCCACTTCATTAAAAGACAGAGGAGAAACAGGAACAGCTTAGGAAATGGCACTTGGAATAATCAGAAGCACGGCATGACTCCTTCAGAGGCAGGAGATTTCGGAGAGGAAGCAAAAGAGCAAAACTATATAGTAAATGAGTTGCAAATGATCAGAAATATTGAAAAAGGTCAACCCTGTTCTACCTTAACCTGTCAGAAACCACAAGCTGCACAATGTCCAAAAAAAAAACCAAAGGCAGAAGTGATAAGAAACTACTGCCCCTCCACCCGCCCACTTTATCACAACACACATGTATACCCTAAAGGCCTTACTAATAAGGATACTGAAAAGATTACAAAATTACAAGATTATCCACAACTACATTACAAAAAAAAAGGAACGTTTTAAAGGGTGAACATGTGCCTGCTCTAAGCACTAAGATGAAAGTGACAGTGGGTTTTGCAAACAACAGTGTTTCTATTCTACAGCTGTTTCTTTGCAGATTTTAAATGCTTCTCTGAAACACCTAGTATGGGCCGCAGTTCTCAAGATACTTACTTCATGAATTACTGTTAATAGTTGCACCAGTTGTTAACTTCCCTGTTAAATATTTCAGCTACTCAAATACTGATTAAACATGCTAGAACACCAGTAACAACAACAACAAAAATACTCTGCTAGAGGGGTAGGAAAACAATTGGAACAGATGCATCTTAATGCTATTCAGTCAAAACTGCCTAGAAAAATGACAAAGTCAGTCAGTGAAACAAACAAACAAACAAATATATTTATCGTTGTAATTAGAGTATCATCCACAGCAGGAACTTATGCCATTTTGATACCTGGTTTATGTGGTCTGTTTATGCAGGAATCATCTGCCTTACTGTACTCTGACTCAAGTGTAATGATTAGTTAGGACAAAACATTCATACAATTTTTTCTTCATCACTCAAGCTCCCACACATGATATAGTACAAACTATCATCTCTAACAACACCTTGTAGATGTTGCTGCTGATGTTTTTATAACCTAGGTGTGCATATGCTGACTTCAAAAACAACCAACAATTCTTTCCCTAACAAAGAAACCCTACAGCTAGTGACATTTGCTAAAAGGCTCTTGCTTTCAGGATGTTTTTGTGCGCAGAATATTTTGTTGTAGCTTTTTGGTCTAAATATGCTGCTCAAGAAGAACAGGATTTTTAATGTAACAAATTCCTCCTTTGCATTTTAGGTGTACCTTTGGCCATCTGTCTTTGCCATGCTAAGAAAGGTTTCAGTGAATAACTGTGACATCAAATAAACAAATTATTTAAGAAAAGACTGAAAAGCTGAAGTCAAATACAGGGTGCAATTGGCACTGCTACTTGAAATCGGGTATATATTTCCTTCCCCCTGCTTTTTAATTCATGAAAAACTATTGCATCTGTTTGTGTTATTGTCAATGTTTCATATGTTACCGTGATTTCTCCAGTACTCGTAATCTCATCTTGTGTTCATTTGACCTTCACCATGGCTTATACTAGAGGGTAGGAAAAAAATTTATCTCTTCATGCTAGAAATGACTGAGTGCAACAGACCAAGCAGGTGTGGTGAAAACATCTGCAGTAAATTTCAGTGACTTTGTACCACTAAGAAATCCATTGTGCAGAAACAACAAGAGGGAAAGATATCAGTGTACATCTATCTACCTGCTCAAGTAGCTGCCGTAGCCGGTGAAGCTGAGACTCCAATTGCTTATTGTGATCTTCCAATATTTGCATCCTTGCTTCCAGGCGACCTTTATGTTGCCTCAGGAGTTTAGCTTCAGCAATGAGCTCAGCATCTTCAGAAGCATGCTGAGGTGACACAACAGAGTCAGGAGGTGATGCAAGAGGGTTTATTCCTCTCCGAAGATGTTGCTCCTTTAGTTGCTCATATTCTATCTGCAGACTCCTGTTATATTGAAAAGAGGAGGAGACTGATGACTTCATTGAGCAAATTAAAATAAAAAAACTTCCTTAGATCAAATAATGTTATCATCATCTCCCAACTAAGAAGACGTGGCTCATACAAAGGCAATGTCTTGACTTGTAGTTTATGAAAAGAAAAAAAACTAATCAGTAAAACAGATGTGAAACTAAGGTATTTTATCACAGACCCACCCTCTTCCACCTAACAGAATCAGGCTATGCATGGCATATCCCTTAATTATTTTTTTTTTGCTGTTAAAATCGTGACTCTTAGATCCATCTCTTCTCATCTCCAACATCTATACATAGCACATGCATGGCTCAAGTAACAATGAGATGACAATTCAGACACCAGGTAGCATGATTATGAGACCTTTGCTCTTCCTCAAGGTCAGCAATGATGCGCTCCAACTCTCCTCGCTCTTCTTTTTCCACTGACTTGAGTATCTGAGCAGGACTCTGTGGCTGACTCACAGGTGACTCTCCTCCCAGCGTCTGACAGTACTGCTGGATAAGGGCATGCTCATCCTCTCTAGAGCAATAAAACAACACAAAGACAAAAACCGGGAAGTTCATTGTATGGAAAGTGTTTCTTTTCTAAGTAAAAGTGGAATGGAGCTTTTCAAGAGGCTTTTTAAAATTCCCTGTTAGTCAATTTAATGTTTTTCATCACAAAAAGTCCAACCGTACACTCTCATTTGAACAAATAATAAAACCCATTATTTAGAAATGTATACCCTGGAAGAAACAGATTCATAGAATCATTTTTATTGGAAGAGACCATTAAGATCATCTAGGCCAACCATTAATCCAGCAGTGCCAGGTCATCACTAAACCATATCCCTCAGCACCACATTTACACATCCTCTAAATACCTCCATGGATGGGGACTCCACTGCTTCTCTGGGCCACCTGTTCCAGTGCTTTACAACCCTTTCAGTGAAAAAATTTTCCTAATATCCAACCTAAACCTTCCTGGTGCAATTTGAGGCCATTTCCTCTTGTCCTATGGCTTCTTACATGGGGGAACAGAATAATCCCAACCTCACTACAACCTCCTTTCAGCTGTCTGTGAAGAGCGATAATGCCTTCCCTCAGCCTCCTTTTCTTCAGGCTAAACAACCCCAGTTCCCTCAGCTGCTTCTCATAAGACTTGTGCTCTAAAGCCTTCATCAACTTCATTGCCCTTCTTTGGACATGCTCCAGAACCTCAATGTCCTTGTAGTGAAGGGCCCAAAACTGAACACAGTATTAGAGATGCAGCCTCACCAGTCCACAACAGTGAACATGTCTAGCAGGGAGACTTCCCTAGTTGGCTCTCTCAGCAGCTGTGTCAGGAAATTATCTTTTGTTTATCTCCAGGAACCTCCTAGACTGTTTCCTCTCTGCTGCATTTTATTTCCAGCAGGCATCTGGTAAGTCGAAGTCCTCCAGAAGAATAATTCATTGTGAGACTTTTCCCAGTTGCTTATAGAATATTTTGTCTTCTTCTTGATCCTGGTTGGGCAGTCTATAACTGCCTTATTGGCCTTCCCTCTTATACTTACCCATAAACACCCAACTTAATGATCATCACCATCATTAAACTCTAGACAATCGAAATGTTCCCTAACACAGAGGGCCACTGCACTGCCTCTCCTTCCTCGCCTAATCCTTCTGAACTGTCTACAGACATCTCATACAGCACTCCAGTTCTGTGAATCACCCCATCATGTTTCTTTGATGACTATATCATAGGTTTCCTGCTGTACAATGGCTTCCAGCTCCTCCTGTTTGTTGTCCATGCTGCGTGCATTGATGTAGATGCACTGGAAGTTATTTCTATGGTGACAAATAATCCATAAATAAACACATGTACAAGTAAAACATAA
The DNA here is from genome assembly GCA_025331215.1 of Actenoides lindsayi. Taxonomy (NCBI): domain Eukaryota; kingdom Metazoa; phylum Chordata; class Aves; order Coraciiformes; family Alcedinidae; genus Actenoides; species Actenoides lindsayi. Next base: position 127,467 of record WTSP01011449.1, read on the forward strand.
CCGGTGTTTTACAGGTCATGCACAAGGATTGTGGGTTTTCCCAGAAATAAATTCAAGTTCCTGGGGTAAAGGGACCAAATTCACGTGACAGGAACAAATGAGAGTTGCCAAGACACTGTGTAATGGAAGACCCTATTTTATCCCGCTGAATCAAGTACATCAATACCCACTTTAAAATATCACGAGTATTCAGAGCAAGATAAAATAACCACAGATGTAACAAATACTGATTCCTGGTGTGTGTCTCAGAAAACTATTTGTATCATGCAGCAAAGTGATTTGGTTCTTTGTAGCACTGCTTAAGACAAACTTTTTTACTGAAGACTAATCCTATGGTAGAACAGCACTAAACTATTTCTTCTCAAGGATAAATATTCACTATCTATCCAAAGCTACCCTGTGATCTTCCATTTTCAAACTCGTCACTGAGATTTGAAAATCTACATTATTACAATCAAAGACCATACCTAAAAAATCCAAACTAAACAAAAAAAAAATATAGCCTGTGATGGTTCTATAGGTTCATGGCATCCTATTCCACAGAAGTTCAGTTATGATATAAAGGTTAGAAACAGTGAAGTGTGAAGAGATTGTTCCATAGAGCTCTGGTTGTATATCACTTTCCTTCATCCTATCTTTTGTCATTAACTACTGTTTTGCAGAATGTTTACATGTAAAATTGAAAAAGCAACCTAGCTAGAGAGTTCTTCCACTTTTAACAACAAGTCAAGAGTTTAAAGGAAATAAATGCACATTCACATTTCTTCTCTGTCTTGCCTGTAGTCAGCACTATACTCATGAGAAGAAATGACAATATGGGTCTTCCCATGCAAATGAATATATGTAAAGAATTTTTCATTAAATATAAGTATATCAATAATATATAATTGAGGTTGTATGTTCATTTAAGTCCCTCAAAAATATAGGGGATATTTGACAGTGTTAGCTGAAATAGAAATAGCACAGTTCTCCTTTACTTTCATTACCTACAGAAAAAAAAAATGTCTGCTTTCTCTTCTCCACTACTTGAGTAGTGGAATAAATATTTGGAATAAATATCACAGAAATAATATATCACAGAAATAATAAATATCACAGAAACTCATCATCACACAGTTATTCTGAATTAGTCTAGCTAAAACCAAAACAAAGGCGTAACACAGTTAAAGAAGCTTGGATCAGGTCCTAATGTGATAATGAAAACCTCATGGTTCTTCTTCAGACTTTAACTATCTGGACAAAAGAAAAAAAAAAAAAATCCCATCCTTTATAACTAATTTTTTGCCAAAGTGATGTAACCCCTTTTGGGGCTTCAAAATCTGTGGTACCTAGCATGATCAAAACAGCTGCACTAAGCTGGAAGCGCTGGCGATTCAGTGTCACATTTTCAGTGAGTGCAGAAACAAGCATGTTAAGGCAGACTAGAGAAAGAACACAGCTTTATAACCCAGGTTTCAAAACACTTTAGATATTAAATTAAGAGATACAGTGTAACTACATATACAGCCTTCTTTTGTGCAAGGGTCTTGATGTTGTCTGGGAAGGTTCATCTGATCAAATTTAGTCTGGTTATTTTAATTAGGCATCAAAAAGCTGCTGTCTACACTTTAAGATGATTAATTAGTTTATAAACAACTATGTAGGTCATTTTAAATGGATTTTTTTTGTTGTTTTTAATAAGGCTCTGTAAAGCTGGATTTATTATATTTATTTGAATTTGTTAAATCTGAGATTCTGTCAAGATTTTGCATTAGATGTAACTTCATTATTTAAAGAAACTTATAAACTCCTTAAAGAATTTACACAGAAAATGCTAATATACTTTTGACAGTATTGTGGTCCAGTATGTGAGATCAACACAGCTGAATACAGCTAATTTTATATTTTAAACTCCCAGTTATTCTGATCAGAGAAAATTTCCTCCTTTAACACTGGTTCAGAGCCTTAGAAAATGTACAGGACAGACTGTGAATACTGACCACTCTTTTTCTAGTCATCACACTTTACAACTAACAGTAGGCTTTTTCACATACTGGAGGAAGCGTCTGATAAAAGTCTTCTGAAGGAAAACTGTATTTTTACCACGTGTTCCATCTATGGTCTGTCTTGCAAAATCACTAGTTCAAAAAACCAGAACCTTGAACCTGCACTGACGAACCTCATGCCTGTAATTAAGACAGATTCATTAGTAGCACAGGAATCCTAGGGCAGGGCTTCAAAATGACCTACAACATAAGGGAGTGACACAGTCTCTGCCATGCAAACACTTCCATTTTGAGAATCTGGGACTCTCTTACGCAGAATTAGTTGGAAATAGCAAACAAAATAAAAGCACATCATCAAAATAAATTCCTCCTAAATTCTTGGTGGTTATTCTCCCGAAGAACCTGTATGCTTTAAGAAAAAAATTAGAAATACACAAAGTCCTTCTACAGCAGAGACTGCAGTTCCTTTTCAACATTTCACCATAATAGAAAGCAGTGAAAATGACATCCCAGGAGGTCAGACTTGAAAGAATTACATCTCAAAGGAAAAGAACACCCTGACAAGGAAACCCAAGGAAAATGGGCTTTGAAATATCCTATTCTCTTCGTGGATACGTATTTTCAAGTGGTCTATCCCAGAAAATGCATTATGCATGGAGGAACCAAGAGGTAAATAATGTTTCATATAACTTCTGCTGCATCAAGACTACATCACTTTTCATCAGTGTATTATTTTACCAGGTTAAGAAAACTGATTGTTAAATTAGATTTCAGATAGTAAGATGTGGGTATTTGTGAACCTTCTTCATCGATCATTTTAATTTTTCCCATGGCTCTCATACTATATACTATGTATTCTAGTTCAAAGAGAGTCTACCTTGACCTATTGATGCAATGAAAAATATTAGAATAAGGTTGAAGAAGGTACTCCAAAATGCTTTATCTTTTGTCATTACATGGAACCAATTTCTCGTTGTGATAAGATGCCTTTTAACCAATTATTTCATGTCAAAGTATTCAGGTACCACATCATGCAGCTCCAGTTTGACTTACAACACATTGAGTGACAAAGCCAGATACAAGTATCACTGGCTGCCATTGTTCCCACTCCCACACCTAAGATCACAGGTCCCTAATAAAATTTCATATATGTTACAACTCCGCCTTTAACTGAGTGTGAAGTGGCATCAACTGTGTCACAGACATGAAGAAAATGGTAGTAAAGGCATTAATCAGAAAACAGCTATTAAACTCTCACATTTGTACAGAAAGGTATTTATACCACATCCAGTACAATTAACTTCAGTATGGGCTAGATAGGATAGTTCATACATTACAGGAATAAGAGAGTTACATTCTTGTCCTATTTTCCAAACATTTTTTTTTTTTTTTTTTTTTATTCTACTACACCATGATTTGCCAAATTGTGAGGCATAGCTTTCTTTTTAGGAGCATTATTTGTCATTTTTTTTTGCAAAGATTTCCTTTTTTCCTTATGCTCTTCACTTCTGAAGAGGACAGTCTGCTTTAAAGATATAGATGTGTATTCATTAATTAAATCCAACGAAAACTCATCACAAGAGTCCAGCCTAAACATTTAATGTATGGAGAGGATGACATGAAGGAAAAACATTTTTATTCAACGTATTTATACCAGAAAATTAATGCATGAGAAAGCATAAGTTAAGAAGCTGGACTACAGTAGAGACTAGGACTTTTTTTTCCTACCTACAAATATTTTTCCAATTGAGGAAAGTTCATTTTGTAATGGAATTCACATACCTTTAGGGGAAGAGAGGGTTAGAAAAGGTTAGCTAGGGATATAGAAGAATTCATAATGACATTCAAGACAAAAGGTTACTTAAAAACCCCCAACAATTTCTTTGAAGTATGTTTTCTAAATCAAATGGTTTATTGCAAAACATTCCTACAAAAAAAAATTTGTGATGTTTAACTGTCAGAAGTAGTTCTCTTACTGTCATTCAAATGTAGGAGGACTTCTTACACATACTTTTTGGAGCATGAAGATTGTTAAAAGTATTGATGATGAACTTGTGAATCTGAGAAGACCAAAGCAGTAACTTTCCAATATTAAGTGCAACTCTGCCTATGTTAGAGGTTCACAGTAAATCAAAGGACTCTTGAGGACCAATAGAAATAAGACTAGAGAACAGAATTCCAATTATGAGAAGCATCAATCATGTCCTGAATATTTGAAAGAATACTGTTAAGAAAATGAGATTTTCTCAGATAGGTTTATAGTAGGAACATCTGAGCTGAAAAAAAATGCACAACCAAATTTCAAATTGTTCCTTCAGATTCAGTCTATACAGAATGATTACACCATGCTCATTTTGATGTCAAAATGCAGTTAGACAATAAAAATAAAGCTGAATTATAATCCTGAATTTCCAATGCTCCAGTTGTAGGCAACTTATGGTCCAAAGTAGGATCCAAATTCATAACTGTAGATCCTTGTAAAAAGTTCTTCACTGAAAGGGTTAGCAAGCATTGGAACAGGTTGCCCAGGGAAGTGATTGAGTCACCACCTGTAGAGGTATTTAAAATGTGTAGATGTGGCACTCGGGGACATGGTTTAGTGGTGGACTTGCTTTATGGTTGGACTCAACAATCTTAAGGGGCTTTTCCAACCTAAATGATTCTGTGATAATAGTTTAATTCTGAACTCTAAACCACGGTTCTTCAGAATTTTGCGAGTACTTCAATGTTTACCTTAATGAAAGCATGCATTATTATCTGCAAATAAAACAGATGGTGCCATTGGGTACCATGATACTTTCTTGTCCTCCTTGGCCTCTAAATCTCTGTATATTTTGTGTAACAGTCCTCTTTTGACAACAGGACTGAGGCCCATATTCAGAGATCTCTCTCACATGTTGGTACATAAATGCACCATGTTCATTTTTTTCTTAAAATAAAGGTCATCTTTATAAGTGAGCAGGGAAGTTGCATTAAAATTAACAGCTAATTTGCCTGTAAAAATTAAGCATATATACCCCTTTTGACCACTGGAATGGATAGTTGTTTAGTCTTTGCATATGAGTAGACTCATTAATTGCAAAATAAACAACTCAATTAAGTGTATGAGCATTTAGCTGCTTTCAAGTTTTCAGCTTTCCTGCCAAATGGCAGTATGTTTGCTCTTTTTCTTTTTGGAAGGGAAATCAAAAGGGAGTATTTTGGCTGCATTTCTCTCACTGGCGAGTGTACCAATGACAGAAATACATGAAAACAGTTATGCATGAAAAAAGTTCTATTAGTTATGTAAATAGAGTTAATTAAGCAGGAAAGAGGAAATATTTAAAGGTGGTTACATATGCTTCTCTGAAGCAAAGTATTTTAAATCTCAAATGGTTAGTACATTCACGGGTAGAATAATGTCATGATTAGATTTTAAAGCAGTAAATGAAAGTATTATTGAAAACGACAGCATTTTCTAACTGAAGCTGAACTAGAACAATTTCTGCTTCCTCCTTAAAAATGCTGATGATATTCATTAAAAACTTAAGTCAGTCTTACTATACTGATTTAATTAACAGAACTCACGATACAGTGAAGTTATAACATTCATATTTTTTTTTACACTGGAAAAAAAAATCATATTTAATTCATCACCAATTCTATGCTTTCCAGGTTCCTCAATGCATTTTAAGGAAGGTTTTTACAATAACAGTAATTAAAAAAATAAATAAATTACATTCATAACATTAATGTAGGACTATGTTCATATCCCAAAGTACAAACAGATGGATCAGCAGCCAGTAAATGGAAATATAAGCAAGAAGTAGCAACACTGTTCTGACTCTGCAAAACCTTCAAAACAGAGATGATTTTTTTTTTTTTATAATGAGAAAATTGTTCTGGGAGTTAGCACAATCTTTTGACTCGTTCCGTTGTCCACTTTGACACAGAATATTTCTCTTCTTTTATGCTATGATAGAAGCAGAAAAAGAATACAAACTAGAATCTATAGAGCTGTGACTTCTTTCCAGTTGCATGAAATGCCTACACTTTTGAAGCAGAATGTCTGGCAAATATAGAGCTCCCTTAAAATATTATTAATTTCTACAATTGATGCTTGGAATGAAATTTATGCAGGCATCCTTGGGATCATACTTACTAGTTACCAGAAGTCCTCTGTTGCAACTATATGAAGATTATACCATACATCTGTAATCAAAGTTATGGCAGCCTTAATGAGTATGAGTTACTTACACGCTTCCTGTGGTGGAGCTACTGTCCGTGAGGAAGGAGCCATTGGTCCTTTCCATCTGCGCGAGCCTGAAACGCAGAGGAAGACTATGACTTTCAGAGAAAGAGAACACACTGCACAGTTTAAACAGAGGCAGTGTGAAGATCAACTCAACAACAGCTCAGATATGGCAATCTTGGTATCTGTGAATAGGAATAAACTCCAAGAATTTATGACAAAAACCTATAATCTGGTGGACTTTGATGAGAAACTTGTGCTATGATTAACTAATTCTACTTGCCAAACAACAAAGAACAAGTATATTTTCTATCTCCAGTGTAATTATCATTAGCATCACCACAAATCTCATGGTAAAATTAGTTAAAGAGATGTTTTCACAGATGGTTTTCTTTTTGAATTTTATAATGCTGGACTAACAAAAGAGGATGAATACTTTTTAAATAGAACACATACAACATCTGAAATTATGCTTGGCAAATAACATCACACTGTGGACAGACAAGTCCTGCAAAACAACTCAAAGATCAGTGTAATTACAGGGAGTCATTGCCTATGGTTCCTTATAGGAAAGGAATGGTTTATTATACTTTATATATAAAGCATACAGCTTTTTAAAATGGCAGCAGAAATATTCTGTCTATTCAAGTTTCAAGGAAAGATACACCTTATGTACCTAGGATACATACATAAAAATCTAGAAACACTTAAACTGTATATATATATTAGACTGCACCAAATACAGCTACTGCCTTAATATTATCTTATTTTCATACAGATTTTTGCAAGTCTGTTATAGAAACACAGAACCATTTTTGTTGGAAGAGACCTTTAAGATCATCAAGTCCAACCATTAATCCAGCACTGCCAGGTCACCACTAAACCCTGTCCCTAAGCACCACATCTATGAACACATTATTGTTAGGCAATATGATGCTATGAAGTACAATAGACATAAAGCTTCTTTTTGAAAGCAGTGTGCTTCCTGAAGAAATTGTGCATCTCTTACCTAGTAGCATACTGCTCTATCCTGGAGTGTGTGTCATCATGAAACAGCTGTGGAGACTGGGAAGGACTAGTTTTCAAAAAAAAGTAATATAAAATTAGTGGTGTCGAAAGCAATTCAGGATATTGACAACTTTATTTTTAAAGTAAGTTAGACTGATGACAAATAAATGCACAATATTGCCAAGAGGGTTATCGCTTTCAGTCAGCCATGCCCTATAGCTCATGCATATTAGATTAGTTGCAACTGACCTAAATGAAAATGACCAGTATACTAAGCATTCCAGACAACCGGGTTCTGCATACTCACTCATATTGCTCTGGCCACATACTGATGAGAGTGATAGGACTGTAAGGAAGACAAAAAAAAAAGACAAAAAAAAAAAAAAAAGAGGGAGGAAAAAAGAGAGAAAGAAAGAAACTATGAAACAAAAACTTTAGTGCCATTTAAGCAAGAGAAAGCTGGAGAAACACAAAAATATTTTAACCAACAACCCACTCAGATTATCTGAATCAGCAACAATTGATGTAGAAAAAAGACAGCAACAGATACTGCTGTGTATAGTGAAGAAACAGGAGACTGACTTACATACATCATTTTGCTAAATAAAAATCAATTTAAAAAAACCCAAACAAATCAGTGTTATTGATTGAACTGCAGTTTGTAAACCATAATCAGCTCATTTAAATTCTGCTCAAGTACCAGAGCTTTCATTTTAAACTACCTAGAAAATATACTTACAAAAGAATCAAAAAAAAAAAAAAAGGGGGGGGGGGGGAAATACCAGCAACGTAAAAAAACCCCACCATAAGTCACAGTTATTAATGCTTATTTTCCTTCTGCATGAAAATAATCAGAGGTAAATACATATTTTATTACATTCTGACACTTGAGTAACTATTTAGATTTTTTATTTTATTTCATTTTAAGGAATGTATTACTGAGTTTTGCCACCTGCAGAAGAGACAACCAATACTAACAGTTTCCTCAGCATGATACTGGCAATTTATCTGTATATTTCCCACATGACTGGATCAAGAGAGTTTTATCCTGACCTGTGATTACAATTTTGACATTCCAATTTCTGGCACCACTGACAAACTTTCATCATATCAAAGCAGCTTTGCTTTCCTGTGTTGGTGGCAGCCAAAGGCTGCCCCAGTGAGTAACATTTTAACATTTGAATGTGTGTTGCTTCCTTAGAAGCCAGGCCATCAATAATGTCAGTTTGCGGATTACTTCCTCCTGGGTTTATTTAAACCACTAATGAGCAGGCTTTTTTGCTTCTTGTAAATAACATGGACAGTCTTCTGGCCATGAAAACAGAGTGTGGACACTGGCACTGAGCTGTTGCATGAAGGCAGAGCATATATGTTGAAGTGTCACATTGGCTGTTGCTAGCAGAGTGGTGCTGCGTTCAGAGAATACAGTAGTACCACAGGATGTCAAGTCAATTCACGAAACTACTTGTAGCACCCTGTCAACACACCTTAATTTTGCTCTTTTAAGAGTGTCCTTTGATGACAACTACCAAGTAAGTAAATAAAGCAGAGTATTTCTGCTGGCATCACAAGTAATACTGTGGAGACACCAGGAGTGCTCTTTTATTAGGCCACCTATCTTTCTGATGCCTGTAGGAACATAATTAGCTCAGAGATTTCTAACTTTGGGGAATTTGACATAACCAAATAAGCAGTTCCAAAAGCCCAGTCTCCCCAAAGCTATAAAAACGTTCTCTGTAAAACAGCTATTCAGCCCTCTCCAATATTACCTGCTAAAGTCCATGGCTTTATTATTAAATGCTTAAAAACAATCTAAGTGTAAAATGTGCTACTTTTCCGAAGCAGGCAAGATATGCAAATAATGCAAAACAATTCATAGAAAATAATACAGGGCAAGACTCTACGATGATGTTGATTGTTTCTCAGGTTTCACATTTTGTTTTTAATAGAATGGTCCAGTGACCCCAGGCACAATCACTCTACAATCAAGCTTACGTCTCCAGGTTGTCGCCCTCCAATACTGTTTGCACAGGTAGGTAGCCGAGCCGGGGATGCTTTGCAAAATACTTCTTTGAACGGAACTTATTCTTCAGCACCTTTGTGAAGTCCCGTACATCTTCCCCAGATGTTGTCTTAAAAAGTCAGAAGAAATTTAATTGAACATTGCTAAATAGCATTGAGATAATAGTGCTGCTACTGTCCTGAAAAAGGTTAGAAGGAAGACCTTCAAAATCTTACTGATGTAACATTGACTTTTTAGGCTTCTGAAATATGGTAGAATAATAATGGTAAAACATCTATAAATTCTTTTCTACTGGATAAAAACCAGTGAGGCTTCAAATTCCTACCAATAAATGCACTGGACTTACCAAATACTCTAGGGAAAAACTGAAATGGGTTCAAGTGTTAAACTAAACATTTATAATCAGTCTTACAAAACACAAAAATAATTTTTTTTCCTGAAAAATAATAAAAAAAAGCAAATCAGTTTGACAGATACAAGGGGATACTCAGCCACTGAAAGCAATCTTGACAGGATATTTATATATACGAAGCTTCTGTCTCACCCCACAGACAGGAAAATCTTGCTCTGCTGAAAAAAGCTAACACTAATGGCTTTGTTTAGGAAAAAAAAAAAAAAAAAAGGCAAGCTAACAGAGCCCTCTGTATTCACAAAGTGCCACAAAATGCTCACTGCCTCCCATTCCACACCAAAACCAGAAAACTTTATCATGAGATGGGAGCAGTACATAATAGACCATTCTCTGCTGCAATGGCCAGGTTTTTCATGAGCATTTTCTCAAGCTACCAGATTCTTCCTATGGGATTCTGCCACTATCTGTATCATTCCAGAGTCAAAAAACCCCACAGATGAAGTGACAGCCATTGTAAAGGCACTGTTCAAAGGCACAGTCAGATATAGGACTGATAAGAACAATTGGTGCCCGAAGTAACAAACTTACAGACTGATTCAGTCACCTCCTTACTACCACAGGATAAGACTAGTACAAAAATTAGCCATAAGATTCTTCAAGTGTACATTTACAAGTTAAAATTAGCAACTACTCCCTACTCCACACTGTCAGCTTTTTTCCTGGCCTCCACTGATGCAGACTCTTCCAAAAGTGAATGCTTAGCCCCATCCCTCACCCCTACATGAAATGAATTGTGTTCTTTACAACAGAGTTAAAATTGATGCAACTGCTTTTAAAAATCAATTTAATTGGAAACAATCACAGCAATAACGGCAGCACTGCTTTGGAAATACTATTCTTCTGCTACAAAAGCAGGGATATAAGCAAAACATGCAGGCATAAAATACAAGGTGAAAATGGCAATAAAGAGATCTGCAGGAAGAAACAATAGTATACGGTATGCCTTTAAAGTATATGTGCTCACAGAGAGTACAAGCACTTAAACAGAACGGCCCCCATCACACATAGCAGTTACTATTAAGCATTCCCTCTTGCAACTGCAGTAAAGAAGAAGTGGCCATTCACCTCCTGCACTGGTTGAAGATTTGCAATGGCTTCTGTAGATTGCCAGCCCAAACTCTGTAACAAACTAGAGATTATATTTCTGTAGCCTCTACTTTGGGAGAAGCCTGTTAATATAAACAGATACCAAAGCAGATAGATATCTATAGGGAAAATAGACTGAAAAACTTAAGTTTTGTAAAATTTTTTCCATTACATACTAGAATGAAGCCCACAAGCAGGTCAGAAAAACTATTCTCTGATTTTATTCTCTATTGTCGAAACACAAAAATACTTCCCTATATTCACCTATGTATTTTAATGTATGTATAATATCTGCAGTTACAAACTCTGTAATGCTGATCAGATGAGCAATAAAAATTGCAGATGATCATACTGATATTGGTAAGAGTGAGTTTCTCACATGTGGCTTTAACAAGTAACAACAAACTGAGCAAATTTGGGACTAAGAGGTGTTTGAACACTCAAATTTTAATACAGTAAATATAGTAATATAGTAAATTTTAAGGATTGTAAAGTTTTTTATTTACAAAGGAAAGAAACAAAAAAATCCCAACAAAACATCATTTTTTTACATCTCCATATTTTTATTTCTTCGTATTTTGTTTATCTGTAACATTTGGTAGAATCTGTACCATAAGTCTGTCCTCTATCGAAAACAAAATTGTTAGACCTACTTATGGGAACAGCTACAATATCTGCAGGTATAATGACATCTCCATCTTAAAGCAGCTGTCAACAGGATACCACTGAGAAGCTGCAAAACTCCCCAGCATAGAAAGTTGGGTAAGGAAGCAGATACTTCATTCCTTTAATTATTTTTTAAGAAATTGACACTTAAGAATGCAGTTCACCAATAACTTAAATGCACACATTCATTCCCATTCAACAAAGCATCCACACGTTTAAAAAACATCTCACATTCCTTGATAGAGACATGAGCTAGGATACAACAAAAATTACATTATTAAAGGTGTAATAACTGTATTTATGGCTGTCACTGCCACATCAGTGATGGTTGCACTGTGTAATATTGTGAAGATTACCCTTCTGTGACCACTTTCAAATCAGGGCATTTCATAGCAATTGTTCACTGAGAAAGAAATGGATTAGAAATTGTGTGTTTATTTCAGTTTATTCCAACAAAATCAAGCTGTAATTTCAGGAGAAACTAATTACCTTAGAATTTAACAAAGTAAGTTGCAAAAGGGTAGAAGATTACATAAGCCAGCTATCTGAGAAACTGTTGCGTGAGACTTATAGAGGAAATCACATTGCCCAGCTGCTAGGTATCAAAGACAACCCTGACCAGATAACTATTCTTTTCAAGGGAAAGAGTGATCTCTGAACTTCACAACTTGAAGCAATGTTCTCCATGTGAAATTGCCTGATTCAATTCTTTTTGCTTGCTTTCATCTTCCCCACAGAACAATCCCGTTTTGATAACAGTGAAGTGTCATGCTTAGTGCATCAATAAGCATGTCAAGAGGAAACCATTGACTTACTTATGTCTGTTTGTTGTTTATAAAACACGAAGGCTGCTTATTGTTCAGGAAAATATCTGTCTTCTCTGCATGTCGGTAGCAATTAAATTATCATATCACTTACCTGTCTTAACAGGCACTGTTGCAGATAAGCTTTACTGTGCCTGGAAAAAAAATTCAGTCTATATAACTATCACTCAACCAATAATTTCTGATGTTTTGCCTATCGCGTTCTTAGATCTTTCATGGAAAAAAGTTCTGGTCATCTTGAAGATGAAGGGCTAACCTTTTCTGCCATCATTTTATACAGAAAGGACACCAAAAAAAAAAAAAAAAAAAAAAAAAAAAGAGGTCCCAAAATAAGGAGCTGTACCAGGTGAGTGTAGTGGCACAGAAATACAAAACATCGATTATATTTTCATTGAAATCAGAAAGAAAGGCTACTTGAAATGAGAAAATTTTCAGAATTGCTGATTTGATATTTGTACATTTGCTCAGAAAAGCTGTTTTTAAGGATTTACTGGGGAATATAGGAGTTGCAAAGAGAAAACAGTCTGGAGAAAGAAAAGTGATACAGTATCTATTTCTATCTGAAATTCAAAGCATCCATTGGTACAAAAAGGCACATTAATATAACACAAGTACCACTACTGAGAGAATTTCCACTCAAAAAAAAAAAGGTAAAAATTAATTATATAGGTACATATGTAACAGTATACTGGAATTAGATGGTAGGAAAACCTTACAAAATGTTTTCCACAACTCTGTGTAAAATTCTATATTAAAAATCCTGTTTCTCAATCTTTTCAGAAAAAGACTATTTAAATGTGAAAAATAACTACAATGACTTTGCATTCTATGACTTAGAGACAATAATTCAGTTCCTTACCCCCCCATCTATAAATCCTGACTGAAAGAAATAAGACATAACTGAAGCCATTATTATGAATTATTACATTTCCAGTATCAACAAAAGTAAATTGCAAGCTAGGATAAACACTAAATAGCATTACAGATTAGGATGCAATGACTACACAACTATCTGGTGTAAATCACCCTGTTCTGAAATTATGAAGCAATTCTCACCTGATGCAAATATTGCAAAACTAATCAAAAGAGAATATTCCCCTTGCAAACTTAATTTTAAAAACAGATTCCTTACACCATTTTCCAAATTATTTTTAATGTAAGTAGAAGCAACTAAGTTTCTGAGAAATCCCCCTTCACACCCTAGACTGAACTGCTTACCTGAAGACAATTAAAAGGTCTTCCCTACATCTGTAATTAAGCTCCAGTTCTAAATGCCAGCTTTATTAACCACAGAAGCATTTTTTCCCCTAATTATTGCTAGTATTCTTGATATTAATGTATTAATATACATTAACAGTATAAAGTATATTAAAAGTGCTAGATTTTATTAATGTAGTTTGATGAGTACATGTATTTGTACTCCTCTCTGCAATACTGGACATAAAAATAACATTTTAGCATCAACAGACTTTGAATTTGGTTGAAAAGGTAGATTAGATCTACTCTTCCTATTCAGACTACCTGAAACATAATAGAACAGACTGTAAGGTACTATTCACTGGCCTTTTGTACCTTCTTTTTATTTCTCTTTCTTTTCACAGACCCAGCTCTACGCTGTTTTTCAGGCATTATTCCATTTAATCATATAAGCTATTCTGCTAACCTACTGCAAAGAGTTGCAATTCTTTACTACTATATTGCATTAAGTAAGTTTGATATGTAGAAAGATTTGGCAACAAATTAGTATACCAACTATAGTGCATTATTATAAATAGCAATAATAACACTAGATTATTTTTGTGAAATCAATGCTTTATTCCTGACCTAATTCACATGAGATTAGTTAAAATGTATTTCACATAGGTACTGATTATGGTACTCAAACAGGCATATTAGGAGTCAGTTCATATAATGGGTCATTTCTTTTTACAAAAATAGAGCTAGCAAACTGTACTTGCAGAAGTACCCAAGAAGAACTCTAGCTCCCATATTCATCATCCAAATTAATGATGGTCAGTGCCAGACCTCTAATTTTGTGTGTCACCTTAATTACATGCCATATCTTCTATTATGCTTTACTTTAAACCGCCCAAATTTCCTTCCTTTACCTCCCGTACACTTGCCTGCCTTCACTCATTTTAATCAAGAATGACATCTTATTCTCCTTATCATCCCACAGTGGATTCATCTCACTCCTCCCATATATCATGGAAAGAAGGGACTTATGCATTAGATTACCTTATTTTACACTTAATGTTGCTTTAAAACTTTTTTTTTTTTTTTTTTGGCAGTAGTAACAGAAGTCTTCATTATAATACAAGCTGTCCCTAGTCCCAAGGACAGCAGGGATTCCAGCCATTTCCAGAACATGTATTTCTGTATGACAGTCTTTACTTATAAATTAAATACTTCACAGTTACATAATGTGAACATGTTTAACAAGAACTGAAAGTTTCTCTCAGATATCTGCTGCTTCAGACAGAAGCTGGAAGTCATCAGAAATATACCATCCTGTTCTAGGGACAGTACAATGCCCTGTACCAGATATAATCCGTATTTGACTAATGCAACAGGAAGGGTATCATCTTCTTCTGTGGACCAGCAGCATTATCTATTTTGATACACCTTACACTTTCATTTCTGAATTTTCTATATATTATAGGCATGAACAAAGAACATTTCTGTTCCAGGACCATGATATAAAGTAAAGATGAGATTGAGAGAACTTTGGGGGGGAGGGAAGTGAATCTAGGAAAAACACATCTCAAATTGCTTGGGTTATGTTAGCTGAGGTGGCAAGTACACAATCAGTATCACCATATTGTTAATGATGTCTAATGAAGACAAGAAAACACTGTAGACCTCCAGATCCTGAGAGTTCAGTCATGTGAGTATGAGCAAAACTGGGCCTATGTCATACCACAAAACCAGTACAGAGCAAAACCAGAAAATGACCTCTGAAAAGAGGAGGCAGAAAGAGAAAACCAGTGACAGAATATAACAAATATTAGAACTGACTGAAAAACAATAATTCTACATCATAACATTTCTTCAGGACATAGCCTGACATGCCAACTTATCAATCAAATCCTAACATTAGGTTATAAAATTAATGAAAATAAATTAGCATAACTCATGTTTTCTTCCAATCATAATGAAGCAAAACCACTACTTAATAGAATTTGAGACACACTGGATGAAAAGGAGAGGGAAAACACAGGTAATAACCTAAGTTACTAGAGTGAAAGACAGTCAAATAACTCAATGGTTTTTTGCAAACAGAAGAACCCACAGAACCTTGTTATTGGAAATGAGCTCCTTTTCATCAGCTCTAGTTACATTCTCATCTGAATTTGTTTTTCTGACCATACAGACCTGTCACCACTACGGTTTAAATTATGTACCAATTATCCTATTAATTTATTTGTGACTGAGTTAAAATTCTTAAGAATGTCAACAACTATCAGGTAAAACAAAAGTGAAAGTGGTATTTGTATGAAGGAAGTTACCCCTTCTTCTATTTAAGAAGTCTCCTAGAAACTTCCTTAGAAAAGTAATTTTTGAAATTTCATTAGGAAAATATTACTTTGTAATATTAATTTTTTTAGCTATTGTAGGCAAACCTCTCACACCATTTTTTGTTAGAAACTGCCAATTCTGCTTCATTTTTTTCAAGCTGCACACTGATTTTTAAAAATATGCCGGTAAACATCAATTACTCAACATAATGAAACATCATTTCCAAACACATTTTTATGAAACAAGCAAAATGTTGGACCTGAAAGCAAAGATCACGCTTCTTAAAAAATATTAAAGTGCATTACTAGAATATTAATAGCAATAATAAAGTGAGCATATGTTGGTATATCTGCTATGTTCTCAGCCTTATAGTGTGTGTGCCTCTACGTGCAGGTATGCAAATAGTGCAATTGTATTTATTATTCCAGCTTTGTTCTTACACAACAGAAGTGAAGTTCAAGTTATCTCAGAGGTAGATACTTATACCCATTTCTACACAATCCAAACACCACCCACATAAAATCAGCAGCACTAGCAAAGTCCCTAATGACTTCCAAAGAATAAGGCAGGAAGACAGGCTCTACTAAACATATGTAATAGAAATCCTGGCAGAATTTCTAGGTGACAAAAGACTGTGAAAAAAATTTAGACCTCAAATAATGTAAAACCAATGCCTTAGGAACAGTCGGTAAATTACTACTTACAGGTATACAATACTCCACCATTGGGTAATGCAATTTATGCCCCTTTGCTGTACGCCCAGAAAAGAAACAGCTCTGACAGACGTCATAGTTGAAATGTTTTAAGCTCCGGTACCTATGGGGACATTAAACAAAGTGATTAGAGCTTCCTAAGTTTAGTTGCAATATTTACTTGTTACTAAGCCTCACAAAGCAAACTGTTCTTTGCAATGGTGTCATCTGCTTTACAGCAGCAGCAACACAAGGACGTAGTGAGTTTATTTGGATTGGCTTAGAAGCATCTTGAAGTGCACAGGCATACGTGACTGGGACATGGCATGGCCAACAAGCATCACAGCTGCAGACCAAGTGGCACCAGTGCCACTGCAGCAGCTGCACGGGACACAGGAAACCCACAGCCCTTTTAGTCCACTTCACACAACCTTCTTACACTACACAGGTCACCCCATTGAGTATTTACAAGAAATTCCTGCCTGCTACAGCCATATAGAGAGTCAATGTCAATCGTCTGCTGCCCAAGTTGCTTTGAAGCAGAAAATCTTACAGGCACAACCTTCACAGTGTGCGATAAGTTTATAATTTTCAAGTTCAATCTGACTTAAAACTACACTATTTAGTTTTTCTTTTCCTCTCTTTAGCATTCAGGTGGTATATGAGACAAAACATTTATAAACCAGACCAGTTCCCTTTTATATGTTTTTACATTTACAAGTTAGCGTAAATGTTTGTACATCATTTTGACAAGTTTCAGACAATAAAACTATTGAGAATTCATGAATTCTAAAAAAGAATATAAAATTAAGTCTCAAAATTACACTTCACATTTCAATCCCAGACTCCACCCACTGCTTTTTATAGTGTGGTTGTTCTGACTGGATGAGATTATATCATTTGTATGAAACTAAAATGAGCTAACTGAACCAAATTGAATAGCTACTGAACAGTAAAATTTTAAATTAAATTGCTTCCTGAGAGCAGTTTTCAGTACCAATCCACATTTTTACCCTGCTGAGTTTTATGTTTTGTTTTGCAACAGAATACGTGTCTATAAATGTTAAGATTCACTGTTAAGGATGCTGATGCAACTGTTCACAACCTTTCCTCAGAGCCCGTGTATTGAATGGACACATCTACCTTCTGCTAGGATGCTAGATGCTTTTATTGTTGCAGATCTCTAACTTTATTGTACAAATTATTTAGCATGAGCCTTTGTCTTCCTTTCTCTTCTTTTCTATTTCTATGCTCTCCTTCTCCACACCAAATGTTTCAGTACAGGCAAGATTCATCAGCCATATCTTATGTAAAAGATATCTGAGCTGGAGCTTTTTCACCCTATGGTCCCTTAAGCATTAATTAAGAAAAATAGGAACATTTAGAGAAATTTAATCTCCTCTCAAGACAGGCAACAAAGTCTGATAAGCTTAATTACTTTTGGAAGTACTCACACATCTATATTTATAACAAAAGAAGAGGGTTGATAGTTCAATCTTCTAAGACTAACTAAAGCCAGCATGCCTAAGGCTAGGTGAGATGAATCTGACCTCAGTATTCATATTATTATATCCTTTAAAACAATACAAAGAAGGAGAAATAGAAAGCATGGGGAACAAAAATTGCTCATCTGCCTAAATACCTAAAGCAAAGTCTTAAGGCCACTTACAAGAAAGACTGCTTTATATCATTCCTAAATAATACACTCAACACCACAACCACAGCAAAGTAAAAGGACAGTTATGTTTAGCTCTTGTGCCTAATTATTTTTTTATTTTTTAATATATATCATTTTATACACTGGAGCAATCAATTCACAAATGCATGTTAGTTGTAACAGCACTCACGAAGAGTATCAACTATCTCATGCCCTGTGATGATAATCCACAGTAAAATCATACAGTTTAAGAGGATAACATGGAAAATATCCCTGGTGTCATTTTTTTCTTGTAGAATTCACAGCTTCCTTTGAAAAAACAAAAGTTAGATTATATTCAATGCTTTAGGCAGGAACTGTGCAAGTCTCACCACAGTAACATAGTAATGTTTGTGCTAAGCAAGAAAAGATTGCTGTGAAAGAGTGTTTAATATCGCTTGGCATGAGTTAAGTTTCCCAAGCTCTCCCCAAGCAGGCAGCCCACATTTTTTCCTACTGATCAACTCCTTTTGGTCTTCTGCTCAGAGACACACAGGGTGCACTTATACTTCATTTGCTATTTATTGCATCCACCAATGCCAAAACACCCAATGAGAGCCTGCCCTGCACAGACTTGTCAGTGAAAGGACCACTGGATGTCTAACAGCAGTACTGCAGTAGCCAAAAATGCATGGCTCAGGCCACTCTGGGGCCTCACCATTACATGGCAGATCCTATCTTAAGGGAGGAAAAATGGTGGACAAACAAACAGAAAGAATTGTACTTATTGGAAGACTTGAAAGTGGATATTTTCAGAGAAACCTTGCACCTAACTCTCTTCCTCTTACCTAAAGCCAACAATTGGACACTCTTTACAGATGTTGCATTTGGCCTGATGTTTTGCTGTTTCCGCAGCTGCCACACGGTGTAGAACTGGTAGCCATACCATAGACTGTGGCTCTAAGCGCATCCAATCTATAAATTGCTTTACAGTTATTTCTGGCTTATTGTGATTCTGTGAAGAGAAGAAAACCCAACACAATCAAATTAAAAAAACCCAAACAATACAACAAACAAACAAACCAGCAACACATACAAGCAGATTTTCCTTAGAATGCAATTTAAAAAAACAATAACCTGTATCAATTCTTTTCCATGTCAGGTTAAGTAAAACCAGTTACAGGATACAAGAAATAACCTCAGTTAAAATGCATATAAAGGAGAGAAGTTAGTAAGAATACAGTGGACTAAACAGCTGTGATAGACAAATGGTAACATAGGTGGAATACAAAGCAAAGGAGTAATGGAGTCCATAGTAAAGCCATCTTTGAAGTGAAAGGACTTGAGGAAGAAATAAGGGAGCATGAAAAGGAAGCACGTTCTGTAGTTCAGGCACACTAAAGAAAAGATTGTCTTTTGAGTTAAGATTGATGTCAGGCTGCTAAAAATCAGTAGTGCATATGTCTACTGATTGCAATGAGACTCATGCAGTTTTTTAAACTGTATTGTGAGCTCACAGTATTCTTTTAAGTTAGCACATTTAACACACAAACAGGTATATAAATAAATAGTGAGAGAGAAATCTTTCACTCACCATCAATCACTGCAAGAATACAGCACAGCTAAAGAATTAGCATGATTGTTTTAAGAAGCAAATAAACATGTTTTCACATTTTTCCACATTTAATTTGTAACCACCAGGGAAGTCTAGCTGTAAAGGTATATTCATCAACTTTGTCAGAGATCATCTTTCTGAGCTCCCTGGAAGTAACAGAATACCACTTAACATGAAAGTTATTCTTAAACAGTAAGCTGTGATGAAAAGCAACACCAGGCTTCTTAACTTATTCATAGTCCAAGTTGATTTTTGCCAGTAAGAGCGAGCAGCATGGGGAAAAAAAAAAAAAAAAAAAAAAAAAAGAGCAAGATTCTTTCCCAACCAGCAAAATACTTGTTTTCACTAGGCTGAGATAACTGTCATGCAGCTGCACACTTTCCTGTGTTCTCTTAATGACCAGGGACTGAACTTGAGCTCTTCACATGAGATGAAGGATGCAACACCATTATCATAGTATCGCATCAAGTATTTAAACACTACCTTGCTAGTACCCCTCATCATAATTGAACAGCAAGGGAGATGGGGCAGATCCTTGAGGGACATAAAGACCATTCCTCTGTGACAGAAAATGTCTGCCACTAAAAAATGAATAATTTATTTCAGTATGACTTGAACCACTCGAGGACAGTGATAGGTATGTCAAGCACCATCTCTTATTTTCTGAAGTAGCAACTTTAAAACCTCAGGGGAAGTTTTACATGGTTAATTGGTCAAACCAACTTCCATAAGCATCTGCCAAATTATTCATGATCTGGACAAATGATCTTCCATTTCCAATCAGCTCAGAGTCCAGAAATGAATCTAATAGTTCTGAAAAAAAGCTATCAAGTGAATTTTTCAAAGCACTAAATGAAGCTGTAGAAATGTCTATGAAAGAATGTCAAAAGAAAAATGCTCTAAAAGTTCACTATAATATTTAATGTTTGATTCAATAAAATCAGAAATACTACAGTCAGTAGTTTTACAAATGCCAAAGTGAAATTTTAATCTATACATAATTCCTGACAATACTCAAAGCAGCCACTTGCATAGAAATAATACACTCAAGCAGTAGAGTTATCACTAGCAAACAGTCCGAGCTTTAAGCATCCCTGACAAAATCTGAGTTAGGTTGTGTTCTGTTATGACACCCTCTTTTTAATTCTCATCGTCTCTAAACAGACAGATGCTCCTTGCAGCCTCATTAATCCCCTACATGTAGTGTGGAGCTGAACAGCAGGCTGTAAGACAGCTTTATCCCATGTTCTGATCTGCTGCATAAAGGCTCACAGTATATAAATGACTATACTTGAAGTTTCATGCAAGTGCAAGCTCTTTTGTCAGTAAAATAATGCTAAATAATTTCCTGATGCATGAGATCAAAAATTATTATCAGCATCATTCTCTTGTTCTGTTGAGATCATGTTGTTGAAGCATGTTGTTTTCACAGTATCAGGCTGCTTTGAACGATGCAAGGAAGGATAATTGGGTGCTACAAAAATTTTTAACAGCTTTTAGAACAGCCAATATTGTCAAAACTACAAAGATTTATATATTCTTTTTGCTACACATAATTTGTTTGATCCTCTCCTAAACTATAAACCATCTTTTATAGCTGTATTTTCCCAATAACTCTCCACATTTAATAGCAGAAGTATATTAATTTCTGTTCAAAAACTCAACGGATGTTTTAAAATGTCTCTCTCCTTTTTTACATCATGTAGAAGTGAAGAGAGGGTTTTCATCACACAAAGGTCTTATTTATCTTACCTGTTGGAAGCAGCTGCGCACACTGGGTTCAATGTTGCTGCCACCGAAGGCTGCCACTTCCCCAAGCTGCCGCGGGATCTGGATAGCATCGTGAAGCAGCAGGCCAAGCTGCCTCTGGTCGCACATTTCTGTTGGACCTGCCACCTCCTTAAAGAGATCTGCAATATGAACCAGAGGTACCGACCCATTTCATTTCCATGCACACACCCCTTTTATTCAGTAATGCTGCAGCTTTAGAATTTATGTAATCCAGTTGTGGTTACAGAAGTCCCCTGAACCAGTTATAATAGTTTACCCTCATTTAATCTTGATTACTTTGATAACATTTTCTTGGTCCATAACCATGCAAAGGAGAAAAGTAAGGCCAAATGAATGAAACTATATGGCTTCTTATGGCATCCCATAATAAACTTGTACATGGCTCCTCCTGTTTTACTGAGGAGCATCTGTGTGGCAAAACAAGAGAGACATCACAAAATGAGAACATTTTTTTCTTCTAATCCATCATTACCACATTGCCCTTCTAATATTTGCTGAGGTTTCTCTGTTATCACTAGGGAAGGATGCTTTCCATAGAGTGCAAAAGCTTTCAATCCAGAGGTGTAAGAAATCAGGCAAAAAAGGCAAGAGACTGGCATGGCTGAGGCGAGACCTGCTGCTCAAAGGAAATAGCAAGAAAGAAATGTGTGGGCAATGGAAGCGCAGACAGGTATCCTGGGAAGAGTATAGGGACACTGTCTGGTTGTGTATGGTAGGGTGAGGAAGGTCAATGCACAGTGCAAAGAATAAATAAGAGTACAGGTATCTTGACCCAAAAAGGAAGGTCAAGGAAAGTGGATCCCCCTGATGAGCAAGACTGTAAAGCTAGTAACAGATGAGGAGAAGGCTGTAGTACTTAACTTTTTTGCCTCACTCTTCACTGGCAACCTGTCTTCTTATTAAGTTTGCAGACTACATCAAATTGTGT
This sequence comes from Actenoides lindsayi, assembly GCA_025331215.1. NCBI lineage: Eukaryota > Metazoa > Chordata > Aves > Coraciiformes > Alcedinidae > Actenoides > Actenoides lindsayi. The sequence continues at coordinate 149,883 of WTSP01011449.1, forward strand.
GGGAGTGTTGATCTGCTTGAGGGTAGGAAGGCTCTTCAGACGGACTTGGACAGGTTGGATTGATGGGCCAAGGCCAATTGTATGAGGTACAATAAGGCCAAGTGCCGGGTCCTGCATTTCGGTCACAACAACCCCCAGCAGCACTACAGGCTTGGGGATGAGGGGCTGGAAAGCTGCCCATCATAAAAGGACGTGGGGGTGCTGGTAGACAGCTGGCTGAACATGAGCCAGCAGTGTGCCCAGGTGGCCAAGAAGGCCAACAGGATCCTGACTTGTATAAGGAATAGCGTGGTCAGCAAGAGAAGGGAAGTTATCATGCCCTTGTACTTGGCCCTTGTGAGGCCTCATCTCAAGTACTGTGTTCAGTTCATGGCCCCTCATTATAGGAAAGACATTGAGGTACTGGAACGTGTCCAGAGGAGAGCTACCAAACTCGTGAGGAGCTTAGAGAACAAGTCGTATGAGGAGAGGCTGAAGGAGCTGGGCATGTTTAGTTTGGAGGAGGCTGAGGGGGGACCTCATTGCCTTCTATAACTACCTGAAAGGAGGTTGTAGAGAGGTGGGTGTTGGCTCTTCTCCTTAGTTACTAATCACAGAACCAGGTGAAATGGTCTGAAGTTGCAGCAGGGGAGGTTTAGATTAGATATTAGGAAGAAATTCTTTACAGAGAGAGTGGTAAGGCACTGGAATAGACTGTCCAGGGAGGTGGTTGAGTCACCATCCCTGGAGATATTTAGGAAACAATTTGACATCGTGCTACACGACACACTCTAGGGGCAGGCATGTAGGGGGCTTGTGATTTTTTGTTGTTGTGTTTTGTTTTTTGTTTGTTTGTTGGTTTTATTTTTGTTGTCTAATGGTCGGGTATTTAGGTGTTTTTTGGTTTTGCAGGTATGGTTGGACTCGGTGATCTAGGAGGTCCTTTCCAACCATGATTATTCTGTGATTCTCAGAATTTCTGAGTCAATGAACTGCAAGACAGGAACTTTAGGGGCAAAGCCTCTCCCACTGTAAGAGAAGATCAGGTTTGTGACCACCTGAGGAAACTGAACATACATAAGTCTATGGGACCTGATGAGATGCATCCCAGAGTCCTGAGGGAATTGGCTGATGTAGTTGTCAAGCCACTCTCCATGATATTTGAAAAGTCCTGTCAGTCAGGTAAAGTCCCTGCTAACTGGAAAAAGGGACATATTACACTCATTTTAAAAAAAGGTAGAAAGAATGACACTGGGAACTACTGACCTGTCAGCCTCATGTCTGTGCCTGGGAACATAATGGAACGGATACTTCTAGAAGCTATGCTAAGGCACATGAAGGACAGGGAGGTGTTTCCAGACAGTCCATATGTCTTTACTAAGAGCAAACCTTTCCCAACAAACCTAGTGGCCTTCTGTGATGGACTGACTTCATCAGCAGGTAAGGGAAGAGCTACAGATGTTGTCTATTTGGACTTCTGTAAAGCCTTAGACTCGTTCCACCCACCCCCATACCTCCTTCTCTCTAAATTGGAGAGATATAGATTTGATGGATGGACTGTTTGGTGGATGAGGAATTGGTTGGATGGTTGCATCCAGAGCGTAGTGGTCAATGGCTCGATGTCCAGATGGAGATTGGTGACAAGTGGTGTCCCTCAGGGCTATACACTGGGACCAGCGTTGCTTAATATCTTCATCTGTAACATAGTCAGTGGAATTGAGTGCACCCTCAGCAATTTTGCAGATGACACCAGAGTGGTGCAGTTGTCACATGTGAGGAACAGGATTCCATCCAGAGAAACCTGGACAAGCCTGCGAAGTGGGCTCCTGTGAACCTCATTAGGTTCAACAAGGTCAAGTGCAAGGTCCTGCACCTTCAGTTGGGGCAACCCTTGGTATCAATACAGGCTGGGGTATGATAGAATTGACAGCAGCCCTGTAGAGAAGTGCTTGGATAAGATGGATATGAGCTGGTAATGTGTGCTCACAGACCAGAAGGCCAAACATACCCTGGGCTGCATGAAAAGGTGCATGGCCAGCAGGTCAAGGGATGTGATTCCACCCCTCTACTCAGCTCTGGCGAGAGTGTATCTGGAGTGCTGTGTCCAGCTCTGGAGAGTGCTCAGCACAAGAAAGACATGGACCTGATGAAGTGGGTTCAGAGGAGGGCCACAAAAATTATCAGAGGGCTGGAACACCTCTACTACAAGGGCAGGCTGAGAGAGTTGGGGTTGCTTAGTACTTAAAGGCGGCCTATAAGAAAGATGAGGACAGACTTTTTAGCAGGGCTTGTTGCAACAGGACAAGGGGTAATGGTTTTAAACTAAAAGAGGGTAGATTTAGACTAGATATAAGGAAGAAATGTTTTATGATGAGGGAGGCAAAACACTGGAACAGACAGCCCAGAGAGGCGGTAGATGCCCCATCCCTGGAAACATTCAGGGTCAGGCTAGATGGGGCTCTGAGCAACCTGATCTAGTTAAAACTGTCCCTGTTTATTGCAGAGGGATTGTACTAGATGACAAAGGTCCCTTCCAATCCAAACTGTTCTATGATTCTACGAAGAAGGAAATAGTATTCCAGAAATCCACACTTTATGCTGAAATCTATGCTATCCTTTGGTTGGTTGGGGACAGAAGCACATTTGCTCTGACCTGAGACTAGAAATTACAAGTCACAGCTGGCCATGTGAAATAGATTAAAGCACAAGCAGCAGCCAGCAAGACAACTCAAGGTTAACATTAATCACATTTGCTTCCCTCGTAACCATGTCTGCCCTCATGTACTTTCTCTTTACTGATTCCCATTTCCTAAAATAGGTGTCAAGCCTTGCAGTATAAGTGGACATTCTGGGATGACTGTAATGACATAAAAAAACTGAGGCTGAAAGGGATGAAGAAAATTGTTCCAGATACAGCCACTGGGAAAAAAGATACTGCTTGTACCTACTTAAGAGTTACAGTAAAGCACTGAATTAATAGGCCTGTCTGCAGTAGAGATAATAGTTCTTAAAATAGTTCTTTGATTGGACATTTTTAATTGTTATAACTCTCAGTTAAATTTTTTAATGTGCCTCTGCTAACAGTCGTGGATTTGTGAACTTTGTAGCTGTGTACAGTAATATTTAGTCACAAGATGAATCTCTCCTGAAAATATCTCAAATGCTGAGTTCATCTAAGAAACATTTTAAAATTCTGTGATCAGTACAAAATACAGAAGAAATGGAAATGAATTCTTTGTGATCATTCCAGTTGGCTTTTACATTCTCCTTTTGCAGTCAGTGGATGGTTTGGATTAACATCCCAAGTAAGCTTAAAAAATAAAATAAAATCCATTTATACTATACACTTTTCATGTTTCCCACCACAGTAACGATTAATAGATCAGAAATAAATAAAATTTGAAAATTCAGTCTGACTGCACTTCTGATTGAGAAACAGACAAGCTTTGTTCAGAAACACTCAAGAGAAATACTTCTTACACTGTGTAAATTGTGTTGCCCTTCATTTGGAGCTACTGTCAAGCTTTGTCAGCCTGCTTCAGAAAGTCTGGTCATACTTCTTTTCTTGACAAAGGAGATTGAGGCAGAAGAAAGGTTTTTCACAAAATAGAAATCCAGATGACTGAATTAATTTTTAGAGTTCATTGTATTTTTCTCACCCCTTTCTTTCCTAGTCAAACAAATGCTGTAGCATCTCCAGTGCTCAGTGGTGAGAAAAATACCCCACAGACAATAGCAGTGACAGAGCTAGCACTGCAGAGCTGCAGGCTCTTCTTGGTGATCCCAGATCCTGGCTAGCTTCTTTAGCTGCAGTTGGGATAGTTATCCCGTTTCTAAGAGTCAATTTAAAAATCCTAATAGGATAAAAAAAAGCACCTTTTTATTCTTTCTCTTTGCATCAGTCTACAATGGAAAGAGGCACTAAAAGAACAATTTATTAACCACTGTAGCTGGGAGGAAGATGAAGTAATTTCCTAAGCCCTCAAACTTCTGTTGATTTGGAGCTAATAGAGGAAAAACGATGTGGCAGGAGATGGACTAGGGAAAGTGATTAGGTAGGGTTGATCCAAGTAGGAAATCAGCAAATATCTCTGAAGAGTTCAAACTCCTCCAAAACACTTCCCTCAAAAACCATAAAACTTCACATTGGCAGCTGTGCCATAACTGATGATTGTCAAAGCGCAAAGGACTTCAAGGACAGTATCCTTTACTCCCATAATCCTTCATACCTTCCATGTGACACATAGGAGAAAAACCTGCTAAACTAAAGGTATGGAAAGGCAAAATGGTCTTGAAATCTGGCCTAACTCCTTAAAGTAACCCATGAACTCTTTCCTAGCAAAGGAGGCATAGCGAGAGCAGCTCTCAAGTGGCAGACATATGGGAGAAGCACCCAAACACCATACTCAAACCAGTAGGAAAAGGGACCCCATACATCACACACCAGCAATGTCAGAAGCCACAAATTCTTGTAAATTGAGTTTGCGACTACGTACATAAATATTATATGAGTTCATACATAAAATCATAGAATGTTAGGGGTTGGAAGGGACCTCCAGGGATCATCAAATCCAACCCCCCTGCCAAAGCAGGATCACCTATGGCATGTCACACAGGAACACATCCAGACAGCTTTTGAAAGTCTCTAGAGAAGGAGACTCCACAACCTCTCTAAGCAGCCTGTTCCTGTGCTCTATCACCCTCACAATAAAGAAGTTTTTCCTCATGTTGAGGTGGAACCTTTTATGCTCAAGTTTATACCCATTGTTCCTTGTCCTATTGCTGGGCACTACAGAAAAGAGACTGGCTCCTTCCATTTGACACCCACCCTTCAGATATTTATAGACATTAATAAGGTCCCCTCTCAATCTTCCCTTCCCTTCCCTAAACAGCCCCAGTTCCCTCAGTCTTTCTTCATAGGAGAGATGCTCAAGTCCTTTCATCATCCTTGTAGCTTTCCATTGGACTCTTTCCAGCAGATTTCTGTCTCTCTTAGATTGGGGAGCCCAAACCTAGACAGAATACCCCAGATCTGGTCTCACTAGGGCTGAGTAGAGGGGGAAAACCTCCCTATACCTGCTGGACAGAGTTTTCTTAATGCACCCCAGGATGCCCTTGGCCTTTTTGGCCACAAGGGCACATTGCTGTCCCATGGGTAACTTGCTGTCCACTAGGACACCAAGATCTTTCTCCATGGTGCTGCTTTCCAGCAGGGCGACCCCCTAACCTGTACTGGTGCCTGGTGTTATTCCTCCCCAGATGCAGGGCTCTACACTTGTCTTTATTGAACCTCATGAGGTACACTTTCACCCAGCTCTCCAGCCTGTCCAGATCTCGTTGGATAGCAGCACAGATTTCTGGTGTGTCAGCTACCCCTCCCAGTTTCATATCATCAGCAAACTTGCCAAGGGTACACTCTATCACCTCATCCAGGTCGTTGATGAAGATATTGGTATGACCTCACCTGCAGTACTGTGTCCAGTTCTGGAACCCCTATTACAGGAAGAATATGGATGTGCTGGAACATGTTCAGACAAGGGCCACAAGGATGATCAGAGGGCTGGAGCACCTCTCCTATGAGGGCAGACTGAGAGAGTTGGGGTTGTTCAGTCTGGAAAAGAGAAGGCTCCGGGGAAACCTTATTATGGCCTTCCAGTGTCTGAAGGGGGCCTACAAGAAAGCTGGGGAGGGACTTTTTAGGCTGTTGGGTAGTGATAGGACTAGAGGGAATGGATTAAAACTAGAGATAGGTCGATTCAGGTTAGACATTAGGAAAAATTTCTTCACCATGAGGGTGGTGAGACACTGGAACAGGTTGCCCAGAGAGGTGGTGGAAGCCCCATCCTTGGAAGT